>FXXK01000277.1:357303-367459 GCA_900184695.1 Betula pendula
CGACTGTATAAGAGGACGGTTATGAACCGCTACTAACTGCGTAACTGTTTTGGTATGCGATTGACAAAAACCACTAACCGCATAGGCAGATGCGGGTAATACCTTTATATATAAAATAAATTCATCAAAACAACGTCATTTTGGTATAGGATTTCATCTTAGAACCTAAAGATTAAAAAAAAAAAAAAGAGAAAGGGCACAAAGAAGGCCTATAACACTAAAATATACCAAAAATGCCTATTACCCGATAGGTGGTTAGCGGTGCGATGTTGACTTCAATAATTGCGCGATTAGCAGTTAGTAACCGTCGCCTAGGGGGCAGATGAAATTACCTAAAAGTGATAACCGTCTTAGAGCATTTCTAGTAAGATTTCCTACGTTTCTTTACACTTAACTCTAAAAATTCACTTTAAAGGATTTAGCTAGCCACTTTTTCAAACCACTAAACAACAAACTTTCTAAATATTTCTCTACTTTAAATAAATACTATTTTTTATTGATAACATTAACTACCCTGAGAGAGAAGCAAAGTAGAGGGAAACAAATTTGTGGAGCTAAAGCTAAAAAGTCATATTAAAAAAAGTTAAACATTTGGATTTTGACTCTTTAGATTTAAATAAAAAATCTAACAAAGTTAAAATTTAACTTTAAATAGAGAGTTGGTTAAATGGAGGTTTTTGAGTGTTTTGTTAAAAAATTTAGAGAAAAGCTACTTCTAAATAGCTCACTAAGAATGCTCTAATGCAGTTCCAAATATAGTTATAGGAGCTTGTATAGCCTTAATCATGTGTCCTTTAGCCTGTGAAAAGTACATATTTTTTTAATAACATGTGCTTCTCACATATTTTTTTAATAACATTCATAAAAAAAAAAAAGTAATGTTGTTTAGTATACCGTTATACTACTATCATACAATTAAAATGATGTAACAATGAAAATTAACTTTTTTTTTTACAAATACTAATCTAATGGTTGATTTTCACTATCATATGATAAAATTGTACGATAGTCGTATAACAGTTTACTAAATAGCATTATTCATAAATAATAAGATATATTTATCATATGTTTAAAGGACACGTAACTAACATTTTCAGAGACCACTAAATTGGACGAATTCCTACCACCTTTGTATCCTTAAAAGATAGACAAGAGATAATGGAAAGATCATAATGCATGATTTGGGATTTACCTCCATGTGATCACCCACGTTAACCACGAATGCGTTGGGAATGGAATTAACATTGACCCACTTCCTTTGATGCTGCACCTGAAGGCCGGAGATCCCATTTTGTATGAGCAGAGTCAACAGGCCATGATCGGAATGCGAAGGCATGCCCATTGCTAGCTCCGGCTCCGGACAAGGCGGATAAAAGTTTGCGGCCACGATTTGTAAACCCGATTCCAAATTCAATGCCTTGTCTATGTAGCTGTCTCCCAATCCCAAGCTCATTGATATCCCTTTCAGCAACTCCCTGGCTAATTCTCTGGTTCTTTTGCTATACTCCAACAAAATCTCTCTGTTGTAACAAATACAAGAGGAAAATAATTTGTTATGCAATTTGTTCGGTTAAAACGTTTTATTTTAGTCAAATATTTTGAAGTTAAAAACGGCATCGTTTTAATTAACCCAATATGTATTCATCGTTTTGCGCTGTTCGTGCTCACTTCTCAACCCGTCAAGTTCCCTAACCCTAAGTGATCCCCTCACTCCTGTCTCCCTTTCCTTCTCTTGTCTCTCTTCACACCCATTGAACCACTCCAACCCCGTGCTCATCTCCCTTCCCTTTCGACGTCTCTGCACCACCGCAACCCTGTACTTATCATCTTCACCATTGCAACCCCATGCTCATCATCTTCCTTCCTTTTTACCATACTGTTGTTGTGCCGCATCACACCACCATTGCACTGTACCTCCACCTCACAACCACAATTTTTTTTTTCCGTCTTCATCAATGAAAACAAAGAACTTTGTCGTAGATTCCACTTTCGATGATTTCACCCTAGTTTGCGGACGCAAGGCAAAAATGGCCTCCAACAAAAGAATTAAAGTTTTTTTGACTCCTCCAAACTTGGCAAAGGTGGAATGCAGAAACCCCATTTTCAAATCAGCCACCTCTGATGCCCACCCCTATAATGAAAAAGATACTAACAACATAGGATTATAATTGTACCGAGTCAAGTATCAAATATTTAAGATTAGTTTCGTTTTGAAGAACATGAGTTGAGCTAGATAATATGTTCAATTTGGTTCACTTATTTTTTTTTCCAAAAAGTTCAAACTTTTCACAAGCAGTTCAATTACCTTATTCATTCCTTATATAATATAAATAATTTCATTATTTATATTTTTTTTCATAAATCCATCATGACTATTAGTTAGTTGGTTATTGTTAAGATTTGATCATTAGAATCAATTAATTAGATAATTAATTTGTATTTATGCACTTAAAACCAAATTTTTAGCGAAAAATGTAAAATTAGTAAATGTAGTTTACCTGATTTGCATTTAGCTCTCTATAATATTAAAATAAATTCAAAGGTCTATGAAGTATGCCAAAAAAATAATTTATTCCCTAAAGCCAAATTCTGTCCACCAACATAACAGATTTCGTTAATATGACGTGTTAGAGCCTATAAAATTGTGACACGTCTCCTATTCAAGTCAGTGTCACACTAGTAGAATATGTTAAGTCAATGGACGAAATTTGACTGAAGCGAGTAAATTGTTTTTTAGCATACCTTAACAACTTCTAAATTCAATTTGATACCTCATAGAGTTAATTGGAAATAAGATAAATAACATGAACTGATTTTTTTCATTTCTCCCAACTTTTTATCCTGAAATGGACTATTTATAAAATATAATTAATGTAACTACTATGTTATTAACCAACTACCCAATGATTCTCGAAGGTTCTAAAATATTACTGTAATTTAATTGTAATAGTACCCAAGAGAAAATCATTGGAGGTTGTAAAAATGAAGAAAGAAAAGAAGCAGTACCTGAAGGCAGTAGGCTTGGTGGGTGAATGAAATTGGGGATGTACGAAAACCTTGAGAAAATCCCTCCAAAACAACACTTTATCCACGGAAGAATTAAAGCTGGTGCCACACCTGATTGGGTCCAACACATGCTTTCCTCCAAACTCCCGCTTCTCCTCCTCCGTCAGATTGAAAAATTCTCCACACGCATCAGTCATCGCCGTCATCAGGCTCTCCGGCACACCGTGATTTATCACCTGATACATACACGTGTAATATAAACCTTATAAATACACAGGAAATGCATAATTAATGCATGCACGCGTTTACTTACCATGAAGAAGCCCCAGTCTTGGCATGCTTTGCCAAGGTGATGGATGATTTTGGATCGTTGATCAGGAGTACCGGAGGTGAGGAGAGAGAAGTCAATAATGGGGATTGAGTCTTCTGGGTCTTCTGAAACTGGTTGATCATTGGGGTTCTGGGTGAAGGTGTACGTGGGAGGGATGGAGGTGAGACCAGGTGATTCTGCCAGTGCTTTTATGCTTATCATCTTCGGTTGATGAATAGGAGAGTTGTCGAAGTCACGGATGAGTGAGACAGAGAGAGAGAGAGATGAGAAGGATATAACCATTTATAAAGATTCCTTACAATGGATAGAGTTTCTCTGCGAATTAGGTTGGAGGAACTTCTTTCAATCTCATTTATAAAAATGATAAATGTTCATTTGCATGTGAGAAGCACATATATTTTTTAATTGCAATAACAAAGTTAAAAAAAAATTTCACATGCATTTTTTTAATTGCAAGGACAAAGTTAAAAAAATTTTATAAAAAATGCATGTGCTTATACCAATTTTGTCCTTGCAATTAAAAAATGTATGTGCTTCTCACATGCAAATGGACACTTATCATTTTTATATATGGAGTTGAAGGAAGTTCTTCTAACCCAGTTTGAAAGAAAACTCTGTCCCCTTACAATAATGTCTTTAAGGTTGGGACAGAAATTTCCTCTCAGGTTTGAGGAAATTTCATCCAACCCATACTGATACATAATAAGTGTCATCTATAAACATTGGGTTCTTTAATGTTGGGAAACCCAACATTTGAAAAAAATACTTTTTAAAATGTTTGGGTTCTTAGGTAGTAGAATGAAAGTTAATGACTATTAAGTTTTGAGGAACTCAATATTAATAGATGACACTTGTCATGTATCAGTATAGGTTGGATGAAATATCTTCTAACTTAGGTCGAAGGAAATTATTATCCTTAAGATTGTGATTTTTGATAATTTTAACCTGACCGTTCAAAGCTTAAAAAGAATCTAGATTATCACATTTTTTTTTTTTGGATGAATGATTATCACAATTATTGGTGCTCACTTTTCTTTTATCTTTTATTTTCTAGATTGCAATTTTTAGTGCTGAAAATAAGAAAGCATGAAGTAAGCAAAGAAAGATAAAGGGTATGTTTGGCAAAAGGTTGGGTTAAGGTTGAGAATTTTTAAGTTTTAATGTGATATAAAATAGAAAGAATGTTATAAATTTTTTATATAAAAAAGTAAAAAAAAAAATTTATTTTTTAGTATATTTTATTTAAATAATAATAAAAATAGTAATGTGATATAAAAGTAAAAAAAAAAATGTTAAAAATAATAATAAATATATATAAAAAAATAATTATTTTTTTTATTTTTTGGGTTTAACAAACCCCCACCCCCCGAAGGGCGAGCCCTTTGCCAAACACTGCCTTATACTTTTATATGAGAGTTACGTGCAAAAGGATTTATAGCCGCTAATCCGATTGGATGTGGTCCTCATAATTGATTACCTTTATCTTTCTTTTTTTCTTTCTTTTTCTTTTTTTTTTTTTTTTTTTTTTTTTCATAATTGATTACCTTTATCTAGAATCATATGAATAGCATTTCAAAATTTTGACTTTTTTTTTTTTAAAAAAAAAAAAATTGTAGGTATTCGTATTTAGCTAGACATAAAATGGTCCTGACTAGCTGGTATACTTTCTAGTTGAGGAACTACACTATAATATAATTCAGTTCGTGTTTTCAATTTAAAATTTTTCAAAAAATTATAATATATATATATTATAATTTTTTTAAAAAAAAAAAAAAATTATTTTTTTTTAAAAAAAAACTATGGGATAGCCGGTCACTCTCATTTTGACCAAGGGGGTGGCTTGAGGGCCGACCACTCCAAACTTGCAAAATGAGTGATCAAAACCACTCCCAAGAGCTAATAGAGTGGCTGAAACCACCCTCAAGAGCTAATAGTCGGCCACCCCAAATCAGCCAATATAAGGGTGGCCAAACCACTCTCAAGCCCCTTGGGGATGGCCGAGTTACCCCCAAGGGCTTTAAGAGTGATTTGGCTACACCTAGACCGGGTGACCGATGTGATGACTCCTGGACAGGTCTTATACCTTGGATGCCCCCACCAGGCTGCCAGTCATTACCATGCTACTACACGTTTTTATGTGATGACTTTTTGGTAGGTCTTACACCTTAGATACCCCTACCATCTGGGATACCCCCACCAGGCTGTTAGTCGTTACCAGACTGTCATCCATTATTTATATTATCCTTTTTGAGTGGTCCCGTAGATTATCACCCTCAAAGATTTATTTCATTTGGCTGAAGCTACTAGACGCGTCTCCATAAATCGAACTTAAGACCTTTAAGTTTTATAATTCATACTCATGAGTAACCATTGAGCTAGCTCATATTTTTTTTCAAATAAAATATGAGTTTGTAAATAACTCAGTAATAAAAATTATAACACCCCTAACACCATTCTTAATTTAATATTGGGATGATTGAGATTAGAAGAAATGTACTTTATAAAATATTTTATTTGAAAAAAAAAAATCATACTTCCTTAACAGGGAAAAGAAAAGAAAGTTTGGTTACATGGAAAAGGTAGAGGAAACTAGTTTAAGCGGGCAAGATCCGTACATGATCCAAGCAGGATTTGCCATCAAGCTGGTTGCTTTGCTGCAGTCGCAGGGATTCCTCATACTTCATTCCAGTGTATGCAGGTGCATTGGTTTCACGGTGGACCAACTCTGGTGCTGGGCTGACAACCGTGTCTGCTAGGGGTGAGCAAAACCCGACCCTACCCGTGAAACCCGCCCGCCCCAACCCGAAAAATTTGGATTTTTAGGGTTTAATCGCGGGTTCGGGTTATTTTTTTGCATATCCGCGCGGGTCGGGTCGGGTTGCGTGTTGATTTTTTGAAAATCGCGGGTACCCAACCCGACCCACGATTTGTTATACACTATAAATACTTTTTTATGTGTTGGATTGGATTTCATCATTTTATGTGTTGCATTTTATGTATTACATTTTTTATATGGGTTGAATTGAATGCTAGTGTTTAGTGACTATAGTATCTTTATTTTTTAATCTTTTCATCTTTTGTGAAATTTTGAATTTGATATTAATTTAAATGTTTTCTTGAATTTGTTGAACTTTTGATAGTTGATGTACATTTATTGATTCATTGAATATGATTTTATGCCCTTTTTATATTTTATAGTTGATGCACTTTTATGAACATTATATTTTATTAGTATTATTATTTAAATGAGTATTGATTTTGATGAATGTGATTTTAGGTCTATTTTTTTATAAAATGGGTTTAGGTTTTTTTCATTTCATGTACAAATAAAAATTGAGCAAAAAATTGTATATTTGAAAATTGGGCCAAAAATTAAACTTTATCCAGCAAAAATAAGTTTAGAGCACTTTTTTGATAAAAAAAAGCACAATTAAAATTAACTCAATTTGAGTCCAAAGCCTAATAAGAATTCGGGTTTAAATCCGACCCGCACGCAAACCCGACTCGCACCGCAAACCCGAAACCCGTCGGGTTGCAATAGAAACATGCGGGTTGCGGGTTGAATTTTTTCAAACCCGCACCCCGTGAATCGAGTTTCGAATACCCGCAAAACCCGACCCAAACCGACCCATGCTTACCCCTAATGATGGCCCATAAGCTGTGGCTATCGATATTCTTGTAGATTTTCCATTCACAAATGCCCGATGTACAGCACTCTTGTACTTCCCGTTACTCATAATCTTGCATCAAACAATCTTCCAAAGAGAAAAAAAAAAAAAAAAAAAAGTTGAAGACAATTGCAACAAAAGGAAACACAAATGAAATTAAAAAAAAAAAAATGATAAGATATTGAAAGAGGGATAGAAATTTCCTACAAAGTAAGATATAGGAAAATTTATTCAACTTAGTCTCTAAAAATGTCCTTAGTCTCTTAGTATATGAGAAGCATATATTTTTTAAAATTTTCTACAAACTAGATGGTAGGAAAATTTATCCAACTCAATCTCTAAAGTGTCATGTGTAGGACTGTATAAGCGAACGGTTATTTACCGTTAACTGCGTAACTGCTTTGGTATGTGTTGGCAAAAACCACTAACCGCCTAGGTGGATGCGATTAATAAACACTAACAGCCTAAGTGCATTCGTCTACTCTTATATATAAAACAAATTCACCAAAACGACATCTTTTGGTATTAGATATCATTTAAAATACTAAGACTATGTTTGGTATGCGGAATAATTATTCCTTGGAATAACATTTATTAAGAAGTAGAATGAATTAGCCTTATAATAGTCATTCCCCCATGGCCATGAGAATAGTTATTATAAGGCTAATTCATTCTACTTATTATATTTTAAATAAAATTTTTTTATTAAGGCTAATCCACTTTACCTATTTCAATGCTAATCCATTCCGAGTACCAAACGTGTCCTAAAGCTTTTTTAAGGTCCAAAAAAAGCCTAAAACACTAAACAAGCCAAAAATGCCCATCACCTGATAGGCGGTTAGCGGTATGGTTTTGCTTTCAATAACCACGTAGTTAGAACGGATCAAAGTACCTAAAAGTAATAATTGTCTACTGCAGTTGTAGATGCAATTATAAGAGCTTGTACAACCCTAATTATGTGTCCCTTATCAAGTGAGAAGCACATAAAAAACATATTTTTTTATTAGCTTGTGTTTCTCACATTCTTTTTTAATAGTATTAATAAAAAAAAGAAAAGTAATGCTATTTAGTATATTATTATACCACTATCATGTATTAGAGATGATATGACAATAAAAATCAACATTTTTTTTTACAAGTACTAATTCACTGGCTAATTTTTACTGTCATATGATTAAATTGTATGAAAGTCGTATAACAGTCTACTAAATAACATTACACATAAAAAAAAAGATATACTTCTCAAATATTCAAAAGACACGTAGCATTTTTAGAGACTCGATTGGACAAAATCCTATCACCTTTGTATCCTTATAAGATATATAGACAAGTGATAATATGAAAAGATCATAATGCATGATTTGGGATGCACCTCCATGTGATCGCCAACGTTAACCACGAATGCGTTGGGAATGGAATTAACATTGACCAACTTCCTTTGATGCTGCACCTGAAGGCCGGAGATCCCATTTTGTATGAGGAGGGTCAGCAGGCCGTGATCGGAATGCGGAGGCAAGCCCATTGCTAGCTCTGGATCCGGACAGGGCGGATACAAGTTTCCGATCAGTATTTGGAAACCCGATTCCAAATTCAATGCCTTGTCTATGTAGCTGTCTCCCAATCCCAAGCTCATTGATATCCCTTTCAGCAACTCCCTAGCTAATTCCTGGTTCTTTTGCTGTACTCCAACGAAATCTCTCTGTTGTAACAAGTACAAGAGGAAAAGAATTCGTTATGCAATTTGTTGGGCTTAAAAGTTTTTTTTTTTTAAAAAAAAATCAAATGTTTTGATGTTAAGACGAAGTCGTTTTAAGTTTTTTAACCCAATATGTATTCATCCTTTTACGCCGTTGGTGCTTAATTCTCAACTCGTCAAGTTCCCTAACCCTAAGTAATTCCCTCACTCCCGTCTCCCTTCCCTTCTTTTCTCTTCTCATTTGTTTCTATAGGTCATAGACCAAACCACGTAAAGTTTATGTCTTTTTCTTGTTATTCCACTATTTTATTTATTGTCAATTTTATTATGTTTCTTTTTCATGGTATCAAAACCTACCACAAAGACGAATAAGCTCGAACTACTTATTCCTTGACATGACAAAAAAAAAATACTAACATGCACGTGAGGGAGTGTGTTGATGAATAATTTCACATCACTTGTGGACAAGACCTTGAGCATATTTATAAAGAGTGGACAACCCTCTTCTATAAAGCCCATTTTGTGGGATGAGTTAAGCCTACGAATTTCTTCATGGTATCAGAGCCTACTTTAAGGACGAATAGGTCCGCACTACTTACCTCGTGACTAAGACTAGAAAAAATACTGGCCTACATGTGAGGAAGTGTGTTGAGGAATAATCCTACATCGCTGGTGGACAAGACTTTAAACATGTTTATAAAAAGTTGGTAACCCTCTTCTATGGAGCCAGTTTTATGGGATAAATTAGGCTCACGAATTTCTTCAGCACCTACTGAACGACTCCAACCCCACACTCATCATCTTCCTTTCCTTCTGATGTCTCCGCACCACCACAACCCTGTGCTTATCATCCCCTTCCCTTTTCTGTTGGTGGTGTCTCTACACCACCGTAACCCCATGCTCATCATCTTTCTTCCTTTTTACCATATTGTTGTTGTGCCGAATCGCACCACCATTGCACTATGCCTCCACCTCACAACCACCATTTTTATATTTTTTTAATGTCTTCACCGATGAAAAGAAGACATTAAAAAAATGGTCTAGATCCCATTTTCTTTCACTAGAGGCCATTTTTTTTAATGTCGTAGATCCCACTTTCAATGATTTCACCCTACTTCGCAGACGCAGGGCAAAATGGCCTCTAGTGAAAGAATCAAAGTTTTTTCGACTCCTCCGAACTTAGCGGAGGTGAAATGCAGAAATCCCATTTTCAAATCTGCCACCTCTGATACCCACCCCTATGTATATGTCACAAAAAAGATACTAACAAAATAGAATTATAATCGTACTAAGTCGAGTATTAAATATTCAAAATTAGTTTCATTTCGAACATAAGTCAAGTTCAATAATATCTTCAAATTTGATTCATTTTTTTTTCCAAGAAGTTCGAATTTTTCAGAAGTTGCTCAATTACTTTATTCATTCATTATATAAAATAAATAATTTAATTATTTA
>FXXK01000277.1:367484-382927 GCA_900184695.1 Betula pendula
AGAGAAGAATCTCAGAATTGTTTAATTGTTTAAAAATATACCCTTAAAAATTTAATTTTGACCCCTTAATAATTTTTTTTTTTTCAATTTGCCTGAAAGTTTTAATTTTTTTAAAATATATACCTTAAAAATTTATTTTTGACCCTCCAATTTTTTTTTTTTTTTTTCAATTTGGCACCTCCAAACCCAAAGGCTAGCTACGCCCCTGCCTGGTCTCCACCTTCATCCCTCCACCGTACGCCTTCACCCAGAACCCCAATGATCAAACAGTTTCAGACGACCCAGAAGACTCAATCCCCATTATTGACTTCTCTCTCCCTCACCTCCGGTTACTCCTGATCAACGGTCCAAAATCATCCATCACCTTGGAAAAGCATGCCAAGACTGGGGCTTCTTCATGGTTAAGTAAACGCACCCATTATGTATCAATTTCATGTGTATTTAAAGGTTTATATTACATGTGTTATGTATCAGGTGATATAATCACGGTGTGCCGGAGAGCCTGATGACGGCGATGACTGATGCGTGTGCAGAATTTTTCAATCTGACGGAGGAGGAGAAGCGGAGTTTGAAGGAAAGCATGTGTTGGATTCGACCAGGTGTGGCACCAGCTTTAATTCTTCCGTGGAGAAAGTGTTGTTTTGGAGGGATTTTCTCAAGGTTTTTGTTCATCCCCAATTTCATTCACCCACCAAGCCTACTTCCTTCAGGTACTGCTTCTTTTCTTTCTTCATTTTTACAACCTCATTGATTTTCTCAAGGCCGGCAAATTTAGTGCGAATAACATATGTTAATGTGAGAAAAAAAAAAAAAAAGTCACACTTAGAGTGTGTTTGAGATTGTTGCGTTTTCAAATCACAGCTAAGGGGGTGTTTTTTGAAAATGCAGAATTTTAAATACTAAATTACGATTTTAAAAACAAACTGCGATTTTGCCAACGCTTAACTGCGTTTTCAAAAATCACATTTTAAAATCGCACTTTTTGAAATCACAATCCTAAACAGGCCCTTAATAAGAAAAAAAAAGTCAGAAATATTTAAGAACCTTCAAGAATCATTGGGTACGTAGTTGGTTAATAACATAGTAGTTACATTAATTATATTTATAAATAGTCCATCCTCAGGATAAAAAGTTGGGAGAAATGTAAAATTAGTCCATATTTATCTTATTTTCAATTACCTCAATGTGGTATTAAAATGAATTTAAAAGTTCTTAAGGTATGCTAAAAAAATAATTTTACTCTCTATAGTCAAATTTTGTCTACTAATTTAATATATTTTGTTAGTATAACACCTGACTTAAATAGGACACGTATTACAATTTTTATAGACTCTGACATGTCATACTAATGGAATCTATTATGTTGGTGGACGAAATTTGACTTTAGGAAATAAATAATTTTTTTAGCATACCTTATGGACCTTTGAATTCATTTTAATACCATAAGAAGCTAAAAATGCAAATTAGATAAACTACATAGACTAATTTACATTTTTCCCTACAAATTTGATTATAACTTATAAGTGCATAAATAAAATAATTTATCTAATTGACTCTAATGATAAAATCTTAACAATAATCAACTAACTAATGGTTAGTATGGATTTATGAAAAAAAAAAAAAAAAAAAATAGAAATTACTTATTTTATATAATGAATGAATAAAGTAATTGAGTAACTTTTGAAAAATTCGAACTTCTTGGAAAAAAAAATGAATCAAATTTGAAGATATTATTGAGCTCGACTTATATTCGAAATGAAACTAATCTTAAATATTTAATACTCGACTCGATACAATTATAATTCTATTTTGTTAGTATCTTTTTTGTGACATATACATAGGGGTGGGTATAAGAGGTGGCAGATTTGAAAATTGGGTTTATGCATTTCACCTTCCGCCATGTTCGGAAGAGTCGAAAAAACTTTGATTCTTCGCTAACTTAGTATCTCTACAGTCGAATTTCATCTACTAACTTAACATATTTGTTAGTGTAACACTGACTTAAATAAGACATGTATTACAATTTTATAGGCTCTGACATGTCGTACTAACGGAATCTTTATGTGGTGAACGAAATTTGACTTTAGAAAATAAATAATTTTTTTGCATACCTCATGAACCTTTGAATTCATTTTAATACCATAAAGAAGTAAATGCAAATTAGGTAAACTACAAAGACTAATTTTACATTTTTCCCTACAAATTTGATTATAACTTATAAATGCATAAATAAAAATTAATTTATCTAATTGACTCTAATGATAAAATCTTGACAATAATCAACTAACTAATGGTCCGTTATGGATTTATGAAAAAAATATAAATACATGTCTTATTTAAGTCAGTGTTACACTAACAGAATATGTTAAGTTAGTAGATGAAATTCGACTGTAGAGATACTAAGTTAGCGAAAGAATCAAAGTTTTTTCGACTCTTCCGAACATGGCGGAGGTGAAATGCATAAACCCAATTTTCAAATCTGCCACCTCTTATACCCACCCCTATGTATATGTCACAAAAAAGATACTAACAAAATAGAATTATAATTGTATCGAGTCGAGTATTAAATATTTAAGATTAGTTTCATTTCGAATATAAGTCGAGCTCAATAATATCTTCAAATTTGATTCATTTTTTTTTCCAAGAAGTTCGAATTTTTCAAAAGTTACTCAATTACTTTATTCATTCATTATATAAAATAAGTAATTTCATTATTTATATTTTTTTTCATAAATCCATACTAACCATTAGTTAGTTGATTATTGTTAAGATTTTATCATTAGAGTCAATTAGATAAATTAATTTTTATTTATGCACTTATAAGTTATAATCAAATTTGTAGGGAAAAATGTAAAATTAGTCTATGTAGTTTATCTAATTTGCATTTAGCTTCTTATGGTATTAAAAATGAATTCAAAGTCCATGAGGTATGCTAAAAAATTATTTATTTCCTAAAGTCAAATTTCGTCCACCAACATAATAGATTCCATTAGTATGACATGTCAGAGTCTATAAAATTGTAATACGTGTCCTATTTAAGTCAGTGTTATACTAACAAAATATATTAAATTAGTAGACAAAATTTGACTATAGAGAGTAAATTATTTTTTTAGCATACCTTAAGAACTTTTAAATTCATTTTAATACCACATTGAGGTAATTGAAAATAAGATAAATATGGACTAATTTTACATTTCTCCCAACTTTTTATCCTGAGATGGACTATTTATAAACTATAATTAATGTAACTACTATGTTATTAACCAACTACGTACCCAATGATTCTTGAAGGTTCTTAAATATTTCTGACTTTTTTTTTCTTATTAAGGGCCTGTTTAGGATTGTGATTTCAAAAAGTGCGATTTTAAAATGTGATTTTTGAAAACGCAGTTAAGCGTTTGGCAAAATCGCAGTTTGTTTTTTAAAATCGTAATTTAGTATTTAAAATTCTGCATTTTCAAAAAAACACCCCCTTAGCTGTGATTTGAAAACGCAACAATCTCAAACACACTCTAAGTGTGACTTTTTTTTTTTTTTCTCACATTAACATATGTTATTCGCACTTAATTTGCCGGCCTTGAGAAAATCAATGGAGGTTGTAAAAATGAAGAAAGAAAAGAAGCAGTACCTGAAGGAAGTAGGCTTGGTGGGTGAATGAAATTGGGGATGAACAAAAACCTTGAGAAAATCCCTCCAAAACAACACTTTCTCCACGGAAGAATTAAAGCTGGTGCCACACCTGGTCGAATCCAACACATGCTTTCCTTCAAACTCCCGCTTCTCCTCCTCCGTCAGATTGAAAAATTCTGCACACGCATCAGTCATCGCCGTCATCAGGCTCTCCGGCACACCGTGATTTATCACCTGATACATACACATGTAATATAAACCTTTAAATACACATGAAATTGATACATAATGGGTGCGTTTACTTACCATGAAGAAGCCCCAGTCTTGGCATGCTTTGCCAAGGTGATGGATGATTTTGGACCGTTGATCAGGAGTACCGGAGGTGAGGAGAGAGAAGTCAATAATGGGGATTGAGTCTTCTGGGTCGTCTGAAACTGTTTGATCATTGGGGTTCTGGGTGAAGGCGTACGTGGGAGGGATGAAGGTGAGACCAGGCAGGGGCGTAGCTAGCCTTTGGGTTTGGAGGTGCCAAATTGAAAAAAAAAAAAAAATTGGAGGGTCAAAAATAAATTTTTAAGGGTATATTTTAAAAAAATTAAAACTTTCAAGGCAAAATTGAAAAAAAAAAATTAATTAAAGGGGTCAAAATTAAATTTTTAAGGGTATATTTTTAAACAATTAAAACAATTTGAGGCAAAATTAAAAAACAAAACATTTGAGGGGTCTAAATTAAATTTTTAAGAGTTTATTTAAAAAAAAAACACAAAAAAAAAATTAAAAAAATTTGGGGTGCCACAGACCCCCCCAAGGGCCATGTGGCTCCGCCCCTAAGACCAGGTGATTTTGCCAGTGCTTTTATGCTTCTCATCTTCAGTTGATGAGTGAGAGAGAGAGAGAGAGAGATGTGACTACTTTGAGCGATAAAGATGAGAAGGATATAACTTTCTATAAAGATTCATATCTTACACTATTTTTGTAATTTTAGATATTCAAATTATACTATTTTAAACAGCTTAAAAATGCAATATGTTAAAAAATAGACATATTATTCAGACAGTTAAAAAGAATTTTTTTCAAAAAAAAAAAAAGACTTCTTTTTTAATTTTTAAAAGACATTTCTTCTTTATAAAATTAATTGCTCAAAATTTTTTTACAACATAAAAAATAAAAATCTGATAAAAATGCACTCAATTCTCATTAATAATATATCACATTTTTAATAAGCGACGTTTTTTAAGCGATTCTAAGTAAATAACCGCCTAAAATAGCATGATTTGAAAGTCAACATATTTTTTAAATAGTAAAGGATTCTAATCCACTTTTTATTTATTTATTTAATAAGTAAGAAGGATATAACATCAATCATGACTGTATCTATCCCTTTATAGTATTGGAGTGAAGTGCATATTTTGATGGACAGTGATATTTCTATATGAACACGTTTCATCCCTATCAAGACATGAGATGTGCATGCACTAGTTAACATTACATGCATTAATTTATTGTATCTGTTAGCTCTATTTAAAATTAGAGATTGGTTGGTGTCATTTTTTTTTTCACATATTTTTGTCCCCCCCCTTTTTTTTTTGTAAATTTATTATTGAATTTGTGAGACTTACATATGATGGGTTTGAACTTGTTTAGTTAGGTTCAATTCTAACAATGCTGAGTTTGAAACTATCTGATTAAGTTTGATCTTGGCAATATTGGGTTCAAACTTGTTTGATCAGATTCGATCTTGAAAGGTGGGGTTTGAACTTGATTGATCAAGTTCAATCCTGTGTTGGTCAAATTTGATCATTGGCTAAGGGGGTTCGAACTTGATTGGCAGAGATTGTTCTTGGCTCATTCCAAGCACTACAGAATCATAGAACGACCTATTTCAATCATGAGAGGACTCTTAAGGGTTATGGGATTCCTAAAGGCTCAACCTAAACATCATCTATGGTCTCAAACATCATATCTAAGCCTATGAACTCCCGTTGGGACACTTTAATTACAATTGCAAACAACACATGCTACACATTTTTGATGATCAACATGCACACTTTTGAGATCAAGGCACAACAACACCAAGGTGGCTAACCTATGGGGGATACCAGTGCATATGTAAATCGAGGAAAACGTACATTTGGAACGAAGTTCACTCACATTTTAGGCTTAGAACCCCAAGCAAAAAGATGACGGTTGAAAACTAGCGAAATGTAAAAGTCCCCTATACAACGCACCTTGCACCTGCTGTAGACTCATGAAATTTTCTGGACCGGGCTAAAAAGGGGTCATAGTTAGGTTTATAAAAATAGGATATGCAATTGAATTGGAACGGCTTGAAACCCAAAAATCATGTTTTGCTGCAGTTTGAACTGAAAAAGGGGGGTTCAACCTAGGGTTTTAACCATAAGATCGAAACGCAAGTTTGATCCATCTAGCAAATTTGCTGAAGTCATTTAGGGTCAAAAAAGATGCAATTCATCGAACATACCCTTATTCTAACATACGTGTATAGGCCAAATTATTCAGGTATCTTAACTCAGAGAGTAAATGTCCAGAATGTTACATATGTTGATAATGACAAATTTTTCGGCATAGATTTAGAAAAGCAAAGGCTAAGTAGAGAAAAGCAGTGGAGCACTTCGACACTATAGTTTGTTCTGGTTGACTCGTTTGTGACAACGGCGCCACGAAAAAGAATCAGTAAGAAAATAATGGTCTACTTTATTGTATGATAGAACTGGATCAAAACGGTAGAGGGTGTGCTTCTTGCAGAGATCAGTTTGTCTGTTTAAAACAGAGGCCCGAAAAGTGCGCTAGGTCACCATCTACGTGGTGGCTGTAAAAAGTTTGACATTAAATCTAGACGTTGTGTTGTACGAATCTCATGTTGGATTTTTTTACGGGTGTCGCTTAACTTCTGAGCCTTTAATTGCGTACAGTAAGCAAGAGAATCTAACATACACCACAATAATTTGCTGAGACCTCATTAAAAACTTGACCGCTACATAATTACTAATAAAGCGGGCAGTAAAGGTCAATACAAATACACAAGATAACGAAACGTAACGCAACCAATTACACACAAAGCATAGACAAGTACGAGCTAGCGCATATAATATTATATGGTTGCGAGAGAGAGAGAGAGAGAGAGAGAGGAGAGAGAGAGAGGAGACAATTCTGAGGGAGGGAGGAGAGGAGGAGAGAGAGAGAAGCGAGAGAGAGTATAAATAAATAAGGTGCCCAATGGGAGACTTTTACTTAACATCATTGGAAATCCGTATGCAATCCAAGGAGTATAAATAAATAAGGTGCCCAATGGGAGACTTTTACTTAACATCATTGGAAATCCGTATGCAATCCAAGGTGGCTTTGCCAATTGCCATAAAGTTGGTTGGCATGGCGAAGTTGCAAGTATTCTTTATATTTAATCCCAACGTTTGCTGGTTGGCTGCTTTCCTTGTCTACCAACTGTTGGTCCATTCGCAATGGCCAGAGATATCCTTGTAGCTTTGTTGTAATAATTGCAGAAAACAAAGCATTTTTTTTTCAAGTAAGAAAAACGATTTTAATATATATATATATATATGATTTAATTAATATTTAAATATAAGAAAATACTTCTTGGTATTAAATATATAACCTCAAGTTGATCGAAGTGTTGACTAGAAAGGAGTTGGAAGAGGCATGCACTTACCCAGTTTCCATTGCGGTATAATAAATAATGGAGGCCGGCTTGTCATCCTTATCTAGAGTTAAGAGGCCGTGGTGTGAATGAGGTGGCAAACCCATAGCAAGTTGTGGCTATGGACCCCTTTTCCTCTTTCCCTTATTTAAAAAAAAAAAAAGGGTTGTGGGACAAGACGGGTATAGATTTCCAATTTCATCCTTCCAATCCCAAGCTCAATGATATTTGCTCGAAGCAATTCCCTTGCCACTCCTCGGATTCTTTGGCAATGCCCTAACGAAACCTCAATTTGCATGCCACAAGAGCAAGGAAAACCTATATTATTATTGGACGTGTGTGAATGCCATAAATTAAGTAATTAATGCCAATTTACATACCAATTAACCTCTCTTTACTTTTGGTACCATGCTTAAAAGCACATTTAATATAAAAGGCTCATTCAAACAAGCCACAATATGACAATAATCAAATAGCTCTCAATCCACCACGTGGCAAGCATCCAGAAGCATATCAGCCAATCTCGATGCTCTCTGCAAAAACAAAGGTAACAAAGGGAAAGGTATTCCTCTCTTTCCTCTTTGGAAAGTTCCATCCCATCACTCTCTCTCTTTGAGAGAGAATACTAACTTAAACATCGGGAAATCGTGGACTATTTTTTTTTAGACAAAAATTTCCTCAACTCAGATCGGAAGAAATTCATCCAACCCACATTGATACATGACAAATGTCATCTATCAACATTGATAACTCAATGTTGGGAACCCAACATTTGAAAAAATTTTTTAAAATGTTTGGTTCTTAAGTAGTAGAATGAGAGTTAATGACTATTGAGTTTTGAAGAACCCAATGTTAATAATGACACTTGTCATGTATCAGTATGGGTTGGATGAAATATCCTCCAACCTGAATTGGAGAAAATTATTGTCCTTTTTCTTTTCTGTTTTATAGGAACCTCATCTTCGATCCAACCGTCTGAAAATTTGCTTTAACAATGACGCTGATTCTTTTATATAAATTAAGTTATGTCTATGTTAGAGCTAGTTAGCTAAAATGTGAGTTTTTGGTTTTAAAAGAAATTATATATATATATAATATAATATATATAATATTATAATATATAATATATAGTATAATATATATATTACTGTTCCTCTACTCACCAATATCGTCTTAATTCAAATAAATAAATAACATCTAATTCATGATTATGATTTAAAATTGACACATCTAATAATATACAAATGTTAATGTTAACACACTTTTTAAAAAGTATAATATTATAATATCATATACACGGTATATACACGAAACAAATGAAATGAAAAGGATCTTTGTCCTAACGGTGTACAAAACTATTTCAAAAGAGAAATGATACTTTTCTCTTTAAGTCATTTTCTTTTAAAATTTTTTTTTCAAAATTATATTAAATTTGTAGGTTACAAGTGCAGATCTACATAAATTCTAATGATGATTAAAAAAAAAAAGTGATTAGGATGTGAACGATTACTGATTACCTAAGAAATCCCTCCAGAAGAAAACAGAAGCTCTTTTCGCACCCGATTGGGTCCAGCAAATCGAAAAATCCTCCAATCACCCTCTTTCACTCTCTCAATCAAGCTCTCTGGCCCACCATGATAATTCTTGAGACCGACACGCATGCATGTCATGTGTAATCTAAAATTCATATTTCACTTAATTTTAGATTACTACCAACTATATGTCACTATTCTCTTTTAATTAAATATTGCGGCCAGAAGAAAACAGAAGCTCTTTTCGCACCCGATTGGGTCCAGCAAATCGAAAAATCCTCCAATACCCTCTTTCGCTCTCTCAATCAAGCTCTCTGGCCCACCATGATTAATTACTTGAGACCGACACGCATGCATGTCATGTGTAATCTAAAATTCATATTCACTTAATTTTCCAGTTACTACCCAACTATATGTCCCTACTTCTCTTTTAATTAAATATTGCGGTGAAAACTTTATTTACACGTTTACTAAATAGATCGCATCGAAAGAGTAGTTTATAAAGGCATTTGTGGGCGTAAAGTGATTCTAGAAAGCTGAACTCCTTCATCATCCTAAACAAGGATACTGGGCATTAGCTTTTAATTGCAGGTCTTCTTCTTCAACAGATTGAAGCAGTTCATATAGTTAGTAGTAGGCTGTCAATTTTTCATACAATATTATGAATTCGATACAAATTCAATACAAAATTAAAAGATTAAAGTAGAGAGTTCTAACCGTTTAATAAATGAGTTCAGATTTAGAATTACCTATATAATTTTTATAACATATGATTTGAACACAATCTGAACTTGACACATAATATAATGACAAGCAATTTTTTGGACATGACCCACATACTTGACATGAACCTAATACAAAATTAGAAGATTAAGGTTGAAAGTTTAACATGTTTAATTAAATGGGTTGAGTTATAGTTAACCTATATCTTCTTATTCCCATTTCTCAACACGATCGAACCAAACTCGCATACATGAATGCTACCCTAGCCAATATAAGATGTATACAATTATAATTTCTTTTTTTCTAAGACGGAAAACCTTTCAAGGATATTCACCCCTGCCAAACAAACTTTTGTGCAATGCCTCCCTCTAAACAAATCAAATAAGACTATGGCTCGTGGCCTAAAAAAATTATTTTGCACATAAGGCGAATATTGAACACTACATTCAAACAAGGTGTATAACGTAGTTCTTACATAACTGATCATACCACAGAATGAACATCATTGCGCCTGAGATGAATCCAATTTTTGGATCAATCTCAATTACTTCCTGTCACTTGTACACTATATGATTACATAAATTCATTAACTTATTGATTATGAAAAGAAAATTCTGGAAACCCTCAGCTGTTGAGAGCTTCCGAATCTCAGTTTTTCAGGCAACTCACCTGACACCATGAAATTGATTTCAAAAGCTTCGGAAAACCGTTCCACAGTCGAAAACGATCTCCTCATGGGAGGCAGCCCATTTGGCAGAGATCTCCCTTTCGAAGAACTACCCGATGAGATTCTCATCGAATTCTGATCCCGTCGACTCTCTTTGACCGATTCCTTTTATTGAGTCGACCCCAGGAAGAATTTAGCCATAGCAAGACTGATCTTCGAAGCTGACAAAGAATCCATAGAAACCGATCTTCTCATCGGCTGTATGTCGGTTACTTCATCTGATTCTCGACGGCCGATTCAGCTTCCTCCTCTTCCCAATCCTCAACTCAAAACTTCATCAACTAATTCCTCTACTGGGTCCGCCCCTACTCTGTGAATTTCCACCTGGGTTCTTCGCTTGACTGGAATTATCGACATTAAGCTCCGGCGACGGCGACTGAACTGTACTTTTAACGATCGGCGCACGGCACATGGGGCAATTGGTGTGACAATCTAAGCCACGTATCAATACAGGGAAGATGAAAAGCATGGCTGCACTTCGGCAGAAGTCTAAGAGTTTCATCTTCCTGAAATTCGCTCAAACAAACAGAGCACTCCTGCCCTTCAACAATCCCTTCACCTCTTTTATACTTACAAAACCGTTGATGGACTGATAATCGACGGTGTAGACCGACGTGCGTATGTACCAGATCGGATTGTCAATCACAGGCGACTCATCTTCATCGAGAAATCCTCGTGGGCCGGCGCCTCATTTTGCCGCCGTGGCGAGCTCTGCCGCCGGCGTAAATAGTACCTGGTAGAAGGCGTAGCAGCAAAAACAACCAGAAAAGCGGCGGCGACAAGGATTGAGCGTGGCGATCAAGAAAGGGAGATCTTGCGGGGTTTGTCTGGATTGTTATCCAACGAGGATGGAATGCTTGGTGGAGGTAGAACGGTGGGTAAAAATTGCAGATATCGGGGCAGTAACCTGAACAGATTGTTGAGCAAACGTTGTACAGAACATGATGCTAGACAGATGTGATTCAAGGTTGAATGATTGCTTCTTCCATCACCATTAAGAAAATAGTAGAAAAGCATTTTTCTTAGCAAGAGGGATGAGGAAGAACTCCAATTACATTTAGGAAGGCTCTATCTATTCGTTTCTTTGCTCAGTTTATTTTTCAAGGAAACATGAGTCCATGACGTTGAGTTTAATGTATGACTCTTTGGCAGGTGTTCACCTTAGATGTCTCCACTAGCCATTATCAAACTACTATTCATTATTGTATATTATCTTCTTTGGGTGGTTCATAGGTTATATTCTCAAAGATTTAATCATTTAGGCATAGCCGTTAGACGTCGTCCTATGAGAATTTAAAGAACGCTTTGCCACTCCATGAGTAACTATTGAACTAACTCATATTTTTTTTTTCAAAAATAAATATAAGTTTGTAAATAACTTTGTAGTAAAATTATAACACCCCTACCACCATTCTTAATTTAATATTGGGAATGATTGAGATTAAAAGAAATGTACTTTATAAAATATTTTATTTTGAAAAAAAAAAAAATCATACTTCTTAACAGGGAAAAGAAAAGTAAAGTTTGGTTACATGACAAGGTAGAGAGGAAAGTAGTTTAAGCAGGCAAGACCCGTAACATGATCCAAGCAGGAACTTGCCATCAAGCTGGTTGCTTTGCTGCAGTCGCGAGGTATTCCTTATACTCATTCCAAGTGTATGCAGGTGCATTGGTTTCATGGTGAACCAACTCTGGTGCTGGTTGACAACCGTGTCTAGCGATGGCCCATAAACTGTGGCTATCGATATTCTTGTGCTTTTCCGTTTACAAATGCCCGATGTACAACATCTTACAACACTCTTGTACTTCCCGTTACCTCATAATCTTGGATCAAAACATCTTTTTCATGTATAAAATGAGTAATTGCATATATATCATCATTTATATTTATTTTATGTCAACTAAAAATGATGTGATTTGTAAAATTATCATTTGAATTTATTATCGATATTATTGACCTTTTTGATTCCTAATGGTAATTTAAAAGTCACGTCACTTTTAGTTGACACAAGGTATACATATAAGGTGACTTGTTCATTGCTCTTACAAAATTCCAAGAAAAAAAAAAAGGTCCGAAGACATTTGGCAACAAAAGGAAACACAAATGAAATTAAAAAAAGAAATGATAATATATTGAAAGATTGACAAAAATTTCTACGAAGTAAGTTATAGGAAAATCCATTAACTTAGTCTTTAAAAGTGTCTTTAGTCTCTTTAGTATGTGAAAAGTACATATTTTTTTAAAATTTCTACAAACTGGGTTATAGGAAAATTCATCAACCCAATCTCTAAAGTGTCATGTGTAAGATGTATAAGCGAACAGTTATTGACCACTAACCGCTTAGCTGCTTTGGTATGTGGCTGGGAAAAACACTAACACCACCTAAGTAGATGCGATTAATAACCATTAACCGCCAAGTGCATCTTCTACTCTTATATATAAAACAAATTCAGCAAAACAACATTATTTGGTATTAGATATCATCTAAAATACTAATGTTATATGTTGGTATAGATTAGCTTTGTAATAGCCATTCTCATGATCATAGGAAGTGACTATTTCTTCAATTAAAAGAATATATATACCTTCTTAAATTTAAGAGGAATACTTATTTCCTTAATTGAAGAAATAATCATTCCTCCATAATTATTCGAGGGCTAATCTATTCACTTATTACATTTTTTATAAAACTTTTTTATTAAGGCTAATACATTCTACTTATTCCAAGGTTAATTCATTTCCAAATACCAAACGTGTCCTAAGCTTTTTTAAGGTCCAAAAAAAGTCCTAAAACACTAAACATGCCAAAAATGCCCATTACCTGATAGGCAGTTAGTAGTATGATTTTGCTTCAATAAACCATGCGGTTAGAGCGGATTAAATTACCTAAAAGTGATAACTGTCTACTGCGGTTGCAAGTGGCATTATAGGCGCTTGTACACCCTAGTTATGTATCCTTATCACGTGAGAAACACATATTGTTTTAATAGCTCGTGCTCTCACTTCTTTTTAATAGCATTAATAAAAAAAAAAATGCTATTTAGTATATTGTTATGCCACTACCATTTATTATAGATGATATGGCAATAAAAATAAGTTTTTTTTTTTTTTTTTACAAGTATAATTCAATGCTGATTTTCACTGTCATATGATCAAATGTATGAAAATATCGTTAACAGTTCTACTAAATAGCATTACGTATAAAATAATGTGATTCTCAAATATTCAAAAGACACGTAACATTTTTAGAGACTCAATTGGCCGAAATCCTACCACCTTTGTATCTTATAAGATATATAGACAAGTGATAATATGGAAAGATCATAATGCATGATTTTGGATGCACCTCCAATGTGATCGCCAACGAAAACCACGAATGTGTTGGGAATGGAATTAACATTGACCCACTTCCTTTGATGCTGCACCTGAAGGCCGGAGATCCCATTTTGTATGAGGAGGGTCAGCAGGCCGTGATCGAATGCGAGGCAAGCCATTGCTAGCTCCGGCTCCGGAAAGGCGGATACAAGTTTCCGATCAGGATTTGGAAACCCGATTCCAAATTCAATGCCTTGTCTATGTGCTGCTCCCAATCCCAAGCTCATTGATATCCTTTTCAGCAACTCCCTGGCTTATTCCTTGGTTCTTTTGCTGTACTCCCAACGAAATCTCTCTGTTGTTAACAAGTACCAAGAGGAAAAGAATTCGTTATGCAATTTGTTGGGCTTAAAGGTTTTTTTTTTAAAAAAAAAAAATCAATGTTTTGATGTTAAGACGGAGTCGTTTTAAGTTTTTTAACCAAATATGTATTCATGGTTTGCGCCGTTGATGCTTAATTCTCAACTCGTCAGTCCCTAACCCTAAGTGATTCCCTCACTCCCGCTCCCTTTCCTTCCTTTCTCTTCTCTTGTTTTTATAGGTCATAACCGAAAACATAAATTTATGTCTCTTTCTTGTTATTCCGTATTTTATTTATTGTCATTTTATTATGTTTTCTTTCATGATATCAGAACCTACCACAATGATGAATTGCTAAAACTATTTACCCGTAACAAGACAAACAAAAAAAATATAACCAGACACGTGAGGGAGTTGTTGAGGAATAATTTCACATCACCCTGTGCACACACCTTGAGAATGTTTGTAGTACGGAGTGGACAACCTCCTCTATAGACGCCGTTTTATAGGATGAGTTAGCAGGCCACGAATTTTTTTCATGGTATTAGAGCTTACCTCAAAGACGAATAGGTCCGCAGCTACCCCTACATCGTTACTAGATAGAAAAAAATTTGGCTTGACGTGAGGAAGTGTGTTTGAGGTAATCGACATCGACGGTAGACAAGACCTTGGGCCCACATTTATTAAGGAGTTGACAACCTCTTCCTATAGAAGCGCGGTTTTATGAAATGAGTGTAGCTAGAATTTCTTTCAGCACCCTGAATGACTCCAAACCCACACTCATTCATCCTTCCTTCCCTTCTGATGTCTCCCACCGCAACCGTGCTTATCCATCCCCTTCCTTCTCTGTTGGTGTGGTCTCTTGCACCCGCAAGCCCAATGTCATCATTTCCTTCCTTTATCATACCGTTTGTTGCAGATCGCACCAACCATTGCACCATACCGTCCAACATCACAACCACCATTTTTTTTTTTATTTATTTTTTTTTTATGTCTCATTGATGAAAAGAAGAGTTGTGTCGTAGATCCCCACTTTCAATGATTTCACGCCCTACTTCGCGAACGCAAGCAAAAATGCCTCCACGGAAGAATCAAAGTTTTTTCATCCTTGACTTTGGCGGAATGTGAAATGCAGAACTCATTTTCAAAAACACTCTAATGCCCACCTATGTATAGTCACAAAAAGATACTACAACAGTAACTTTAATCGTACGCGAGTCGGTATTAATATTCAAGAGTAGTTTCGTTTTGAATATAAGTCGAGCTCGAATATAGTCTTAAATTTGATCCTTTTTTTTTTTTTTCAAAAAGTTTGAATTTTTCACTAAGTTGCTCAATTCTTTATTCATTCATTTATAAATAATAATTTCATTATTTATATTTTTTTTCCATCATCTATACCTGATAATTAGTTAGTTGAATTATTGTTAAGTTTTATTTTTAGAGTCAAATTGGATAGCATTAATTTTTATTTATGCA
>FXXK01000277.1:382952-423910 GCA_900184695.1 Betula pendula
GGTATTCCTCTCTTTCTCTCTTTGGAAAGTCTCCATCCCATCACTCTCTCTCTTTGAGAGAGAATACTAACTTAAACATCGGGAAATCGGTGACTATTTTTTCTTTAGACAAAAATTTCCTCCAACTCAGATCGGAAGAAATTTCATCCAACCCACATTGATACATGACAAATGTCATCTATCAACATTGGATTCCTCAATGTTGGGGAACCCAACATTTGAAAAAAGGTTTTTTAAAATGTTTGGGTTCTTAAGTAGTAGAATGAGAGTTAATGACTATTGAGTTTTGAAGAACCCAATGTTAATAGATGACACTTGTCATGTATCAGTATGGGTTGGATGAAATATCCTCCAACCTGAATTGGAGAAAATTATTGTCCTTTTTCTTTTCTGTTTTATAGGAACCTCATCTTCGATTCAACCGTCTGAAAATTTGCTTTAACAATGACGCTGATTCTTTTATATAAATTAAGTTATGTCTATGTTAGAGCTAGTTAGCTAAAATGTGAGTTTTTGTTTTAAAAGATATATATATATATATATAATATATATATATATATATATATATATATATATATATATTATATATATATATATTACTTTCTTCTACTCACCAATATCGTCTTAATTTCATAAAATAAATAAAATCTAATTCATTGATTATGATTTAAAATGACACATTAATAATATACAAAATGTTAATGTTAACACACTTTTTAAAAAAGTATAAATATTATATATCATATACACGGTAATACACGAAACAAATGAAATGAAAAGGATCTTTGTCCTAACCGGTGTACAAAACTATTTCAAAAGAGAAATGAATATTTTTTTTTAAGTCATTTCTTTTTTTAATTTTTTTTTCAAATATTATTAAATTTTGTAGGTTACAAGTGCAGATCTACATAAGATCTAATGATGATTAAAAAAAAAAAGTGATTAGGATGTGCAACGATACTGATTACTAAGAAAATCCCTCCAGAAGAAAACAGAAGCTCTTTTCGCACCCGATTGGTCCAGCAAATCGAAAAATCCTCCAAATACCCTCTTTCACTCCTCAATCAAGCTCTCTGGCCCACCATGATTAATTACTTGAGACCGAACGCATGCATGTCATGTGTAATCTAAATTCATATTTCACTTAATTTCAGATTACTACAACTATATGTCACCGTACTTCTCCTTTTAAATTAAATATTGCGGCCAGAAGAAAACAGAAGCTCTTTTCGCACCCGATTGGGTCCAGCAAATCGAAAAATCCTCCAATACCCTCTTTCGCTCTCTCAATCAAGCTCTCTGGCCCACCATGATTAATTACTTGAGACCGACACGCATGCATGTCATGTGTAATCTAAAATTCATATTTCACTTAATTTTCAGATTACTACCAACTATATGTCACCTACTTCTCTTTTAATTAAATATTGCGGTGAAAACTTTATTTACACGTTTACTAAGT
Organism: Betula pendula; assembly: GCA_900184695.1. Classification (NCBI taxonomy): domain Eukaryota; kingdom Viridiplantae; phylum Streptophyta; class Magnoliopsida; order Fagales; family Betulaceae; genus Betula; species Betula pendula. The sequence goes on from FXXK01000277.1 coordinate 384,415, forward strand.
AGATCGCATCGAAAGAGTAGTTTATAAAGGCATTTGTGGGCGTAAAGTGATTCTAGAAAAGCTGAACTCTTCATCATCCTAAACAAGGATACTGGGCATTAGCTTTAATTGCAGGTCTTCTTCTTCCAACAGATTGAAGCAGTTTCATATAGTTAGTAGTAGGGCTGTCAATTTTTCATACAATATATGAATTCGATACAAATTCAATACAAAATTAAAAGATTAAAGTTAGAGAGTCTAACCCGTTTAATTAAATGAGTCAGATTAGAATTTACCTATATAATTTTATACATATGATTTGACACAATCTGAACTTGACACATAATATAATGACAAGCAATTTTTGACATGACCCACATACTTGACATGAACCTAATACAAAATTAGAAGATTAAGGTTGAAAAGTTTAACATGTTTAATTAAATGGGTTGAGTTATAGTTAACCTATATCGTCTTATTCCCATTTCTCAACACGATCGAACCAAACTCGCATACATGAATTGCTACCCCTAGCCAATATAAGATGTTACTACATTATAATTTCTTTTTTCCTAAGACGGAAAACCTTTCAAGGATATTCACCCCTGCCAAACAAACTTTTGTGCAATGCGCTCCCTCTAAACAAATCAAATAAGACTATGAGCTCGTGGCCTAAAAAAAAATTATTTGCACATAAGGCGAATATTGAACACTACATTCAAACAAGGTGTATAACGTAGTTCTTACATAATCTGGATCATACACAGAATGAACATCATTGCGCCTGAGATGAATCCAATTTTGGATCAATCTCAATTTACTCCTGTCACTTGTACACTATATGATTACATAAATTCATTACATTATTGATGTATGAAAAGAAAATTCTGGAAACCCTCAGCTTGTTGAGAGCTTCCGAGATCTCAGTTTTTCAGGCAACTCACCTGACACCATGAAAATTGATTTCAAAAGCTTCGGAAAACCGTTCCACAGGTCCCGGAAAACGATCTCCTCATGGGAGGCAGCCCATTTGGCAGAGATCTCCCTTTCGAAGAACTACCCGATGAGATTCTCATCGAATTCTGATTCCCGTCGACTCTCTTTGAACCGATTCTTTTATTGGAGTCGACCCCAGGAAGAATTTTAGCCATAGCAAGACTGATCTTCGAAGCTGACAAAGAATCCATAGAAACCGATCTTCTCATCGGCTGTATGTCGGTTACTTCATCTGAATTCTCGACGGCCGATTCAGCTTCCTCCTCTATCCCAATCCTCAACTCAAAAACTTCATCAACTAATTCTCTACTGGGTCCGCCACCACTCTGTGAATTTCCCACCTGGGTTTCTTCGCTTCGACTGGAATTATCGACATTAAGCTCCGGCGACGGCGACTGAACTGTACTTTTAACGATCGGCGCACGGCACATGGGGCAATTGGTGTGACATCTAAGCCACGTATCAATACAGGGAAGATGAAAAGCATGGCTGCACTTCGGCAGAAGTCTAAGAGTTTCATCTTCCTGAAATTCGCTCAAACAAACAGAGCACTCTGCCCCTTCAACAATCCCTTCACCTCTTTTATACTTACAAACCGTGATGGAACTGATAATCGACGGCTGTAGACCGACGGTGCGGATGTACCAGATCGGATGGTCAATCACAGGCGACTCATCTTCATCGAGAAACTCCTCGTGGGCCGGCGCCTCATTTTGCCGCCGTGGCGAGCTCTGCCGCCGGCGTAAATAGTACCTTGAGTAGAAGGCGTAGCAGCAAACAACCAGAAAAGCGGCGGCGACAAGGATGAGCGTGGCGATCAAGAAGGGGGAGATCTTGCGGGGTTTGTCTGATTGTTGATCCAACGAGGATGGAATGCTTGGTGGAGGGATAGACGGTGGGTAAAAATTGCAGATATCGGGGCAGTAACCTGAACAGATTGGTTGACAAACGTGTACAGAACATGATGCTAGACAGATGTGATTCAAGGTTGAATTGATTGCTTCTTCCATCACATTTAAGAAAATAGTAGAAAAAGCATTTTTCTTAGCAAGAGAGGGATCGAGGAAGAACTCCAATTACATTTAAGAAGGCTCTATCTATTCGTTTCTTTGGCTCAGTTTATTTTTCAAGGAAACATGAGTCCATGACGTTGAGTTTATGTGATGACTCTTTGGCAGGTGTTACACCTTAGATGTCTCCACTAGCCATTATCAAACTACTATTCATTATTTATATTATCTTCTTTGGGTGGTTCCATAGGTTATTATTCTCAAAGATTTAATCATTTAGGCATAGCCGTTAGACGCGTCCCTATGAGTTGAATTTAAGACCTTTGCACTCATGAGTAACTATTGAACTAACTCATATTTTTTTTTTCAAATAAAATATAAGTTTGTAAATAACTTTGTAGTAAAAATTATAACACCCCTACCACCATTCTTAATTTAATATTGGGATGATTGAGATTAAAAGAAATGTACTTTATAAAATATTTTATTTGAAAAAAAAAAAAAATCATACTTCCTTAACAGGGAAAAGAAAAGAAAGTTTGGTTACATGGACAAGGTAGAGGAAAGTAGTTTAAGCAGGCAAGATCCGTACATGATCCAAGCAGGACTTGCCATCAAGCTGGTTGCTTTGCTGCAGTCGCAGGTATTCCTTATACTTCATTCCAGTGTATGCAGGTGCATTGGTTTCATGGTGAACCAACTCTGGTGCTGGGCTGACAACCGTGTCTAGCGATGGCCCATAAACTGTGGCTATCGATATTCTTGTAGCTTTTCCGTTTACAAATGCCCGATGTACAACACTCTTACAACACTCTTGTACTTCCCGTTACTCATAATCTTGGATCAAACAATCTTTTTCATTATAAAATGAGTAATTATATATATCATCATTTATATTTATTTTATGTCAACTAAAAATGATGTGATTTGTAAAATTATCATTGAATTTATTATCGATAATTATTGACTTTTGATCTAATGGTAATTTTAAAAGTCACGTCACTTTTAGTTGACACAAGGTATACATATAAGGTGACTTGTATCATTGCTCTTACAAAATTCCAAAGAAAAAAAAAAGTCGAAGACATTTGCAACAAAAGGAAACACAAATGAAATTAAAAAAAAGAAATGATAATATATTGAAAGATTGACAAAAATTTTCTACGAAGTAAGTTATAGGAAAATTCATTCAACTTAGTCTTTAAAAGTGTCTTTAGTCTCTTAGTATGTGAAAAGTACATATTTTTTTTAAAAATTTCTACAAACTGGGTTATAGGAAAATTCATCCAACCCAATCTCTAAAGTGTCATGTGTAAGACTGTATAAGCGAACAGTTATTGACCACTAACCGCTTAGCTGCTTTGGTATGTGGCTGGGAAAAATCACTAACCACCTAAGTAGATGCGATTAATAACCATTAACCGCCAAGTGCATCTATCTACTCTTATATATAAAACAAATTCACCAAAACAACATTATTTTGGTATTAGATATCATCTAAAATACTAATGTTATATTTGGTATAGATTAGCTTTGTAATAGCCATTCTCATGATCATGAGGAAGTGACTATTTCTTCAATTAAAAGAATATATATACCTCTTAAATTTAAGAGGAATACTTATTTCCTTAATTGAAGAAATAATCATTCCTCCATAATTATTCGAGGGCTAATCTATTCCACTTATTACATTTTTTATAAAACTTTTTTATTAAGGCTAATACATTCTACTTATTCCAAGGTTAATTCATTCCAAATACCAAACGTGTCCTAAAGCTTTTTTAAGGTCCAAAAAAAGCCTAAAACACTAAACATGCCAAAAATGCCCATTACCTGATAGGCAGTTAGTAGTATGATTTTGCCTTCAATAACCATGCGGTTAGAGCGGATTAAATTACCTAAAAGTGATAACTGTCTACTGCGGTTGCAAGTGCAATTATAGGCGCTTGTACAACCCTAGTTATGTATCCCTTATCACGTGAGAAACACATATTGTTTTAATAGCTCGTGCTTCTCACATTCTTTTTTAATAGCATTAATAAAAAAAAAAAATGCTATTTAGTATATTGTTATGCCACTACCATTTATTATAGATGATATGGCAATAAAAATAAGTTTTTTTTTTTTTTTTACAAGTACTAATTCAATGGCTGATTTTCACTGTCATATGATCAAATTGTATGAAAAATCGTATAACAGTCTACTAAATAGCATTACGTATAAAATATATGTGATTCTCAAATATTCAAAAGACACGTAACATTTTTAGAGACTCAATTGGCCGAAATCCTACCACCTTTGTATCCTTATAAGATATATAGACAAGTGATAATATGGAAAGATCATAATGCATGATTTGGGATGCACCTCCATGTGATCGCCAACGAAAACCACGAATGTGTTGGGAATGGAATTAACATTGACCCACTTCCTTTGATGCTGCACCTGAAGGCCGGAGATCCCATTTTGTATGAGGAGGGTCAGCAGGCCGTGATCGGAATGCGGAGGCAAGCCCATTGCTAGCTCCGGCTCCGGACAAGGCGGATACAAGTTTCCGATCAGGATTTGGAAACCCGATTCCAAATTCAATGCCTTGTCTATGTAGCTGTCTCCCAATCCCAAGCTCATTGATATCCCTTTCAGCAACTCCCTGGCTTATTCCTTGGTTCTTTTGCTGTACTCCAACGAAATCTCTCTGTTGTAACAAGTACAAGAGGAAAAGAATTCGTTATGCAATTTGTTGGGCTTAAAGGTTTTTTTTTAAAAAAAAAAAATCAAATGTTTTGATGTTAAGACGGAGTCGTTTTAAGTTTTTTAACCCAATATGTATTCATGGTTTTGCGCCGTTGATGCTTAATTCTCAACTCGTCAAGTTCCCTAACCCTAAGTGATTCCCTCACTCCCGTCTCCCTTTCCTTCCTTTCTCTTCTCTTGTTTTTATAGGTCATAAACCGAACACATAAAATTTATGTCTCTTTCTTGTTATTCCGCTATTTTATTTATTGTCAATTTTATTATGTTTTCTTTCATGATATCAGAACCTACCACAATGATGAATTGACTCAAACTATTTACCCCGTAACAAGGACAAAAAAAAAAAATACTAACATACACGTGAGGGAGTGTGTTGAGGAATAATTTCACATCACCTGTGGACAACACCTTGAGCATGTTTGTAAGGAGTGGACAACCCTCTTCTATAGAGCCCGTTTTATAGGATGAGTTAGGCCCACGAATTTTTTCATGGTATTAGAGCTTACCTCAAAGACGAATAGGTCCGCACTACTTACATCGTTACTAGAACTAGAAAAAAATATTGGCTTGCACGTGAGGAAGTGTGTTGAGGAATAATCCTACATCGACGGTAGACAAGACCTTGGGCACATTTATAAGGAGTTGACAACCCTCTTCTATAGAGCCGGTTTTATGAAATGAGTTAGGCCTACGAATTTCTTCAGCACCCACTGAATGACTCCAACCCCACACTCATCATCTCCCTTCCCTTCTGATGTCTCTCCACCACCGCAACCCCGTGCTTATCATCCCCTTCCCTTCTCTGTTGGTGGTGTCTCTGCACCACCGCAACCCCATGCTCATCATCTTCCTTCCTTTTCACCATACCGTTGTTGTGCCAGATCGCACCACCATTGCACCATACCTCCACCTCACAACCACCATTTTTTTTTTTATTTATTTTTTTTTTTATGTCTTCATTGATGAAAACGAAGAGCTTTGTCGTAGATCCCACTTTCAATGATTTCACCCTACTTCGCGAACGCAAGGCAAAAATGGCCTCCAGCGGAAGAATCAAAGTTTTTTCAACTCCTTTGAACTTGGCGGAAGTGAAATGCAGAAACCTCATTTTCAAAAACCACCTCTAATGCCCACCCCTATGTATATGTCACAAAAAAGATACTAACAACATAGAATTATAATCGTACCGAGTCGAGTATTAAATATTCAAGAGTAGTTTCGTTTTGAATATAAGTCGAGCTCAATAATATCTTCAAATTTGATTCTTTTTTTTTTTTTTTCAAAAAGTTTGAATTTTTCACAAGTTGCTCAATTACTTTATTCATTCATTATATAAAATAAATAATTTCATTATTTATATTTTTTTCATAAATCTATACTGATCATTAGTTAGTTGATTATTGTTAAGATTTTATTATTAGAGTCAATTGGATACATTAATTTTTATTTATGCACTTTTCAGTTATAACCAAATTTTTAGAAAAAAATATAAAATTAGTCTATGTGGTTTACCTGATTTGCATTTAGCTCCTTATGGTATTAAAATGAATTTAAAGGTCCATGAGGTATGCCAAAAAAAATATTTATTCCTTAAAGTCAAATTCCGTCCACCAACATAACAGATTCTGTTAGTATGACATGTCAGAACCTATAAAATTGTAACATGTATCATATTTAAATCAGTATCATATTAATAGAATACGTTAAGTTACTAGACGAAATTTGACTGTAAAGAATAAATTATTTTTTTAACATACCTTAAGGACTTCTAAATTTATTTTAATACCACATTGAGTTAATTGAAAATAAGATAAACTTGAATTAATTTTACATTTCTCCCAACTTTCTATCCTGAGATGGACTATTTATAAACTATAATTAATGTAACTACTATGTTATTAGCCAACTACCCAATGATTCTTGAAGGTTCTAAAATATTCCTGACTTTTTTCCCTATCAAGTCTGACTTTTTTTTTTTTCTCACATTAACAGATGTTATTCACACTTAATTTGCCGGCCTTGAGAAAATCAATGGAGGTTGTAAAAATGAAGAAAGAAAAGAAGCAGTACCCGAAGGAAGTAGGCTTGGTGGGTGAATGAAATTGGGGATGAACAAAAACCTTGAGAAAATCCCTCCAAAACAACTCTTTCTCCACGGAAGAATTAAAGCTGGTGCCACACCTGATCGAATCCAACACATGCTTTCCTTCAAACTTCCGCTTCTCCTCCTCCGTCAGATTGAAAAATTCTCCACACGCATCAGTCATCGCTGTCATCAGGCTCTCCGGCACACCGTGATTTATCACCTGATACAAACACATGTAATATAAACCTTATAAAACACACAGGAAATGCATAATTAATGAATGCATTTACTTACCATGAAGAAGCCCCAGTCTTGGCATGCTTTGCCAAGGTGATGGATGATTTTGGATCGTTGATCAGGAGTACCGGAGGTGAGGAGAGAGAAGTCAATAATGGGGATTGAGTCTTCTGGGTCGTCTGAAACTGGTTGATCATTGGGGTTCTGGGTGAACGTGTACGTGGGAGGGATGGAGGAGAGACCAGGTGATTCTGCCAGTGTTTTTATGCTTATCATCTTCAGTTGATGAGTGAGAGAGAGAGAGAGATGACTGCTTTGAGCGATAAAGATGAGAAGGATATAACTTTTTATAAGGATTCCTAGCTTAGACTGTTTTTGTAATTTTAGATTTTCAAATTATACTATTTTAGGTCATTTCTTGTTTAAAAAATGTAACATGTCAAAAATAGACATGTTATTCAGGCAGTTAAAAAAAAATTTTCTTTTAAAAAATTTTTCTTTTAATTTTTAAAAGATGTTTCTTTTTTATAAAACTAAAGTACAGTTTTTTGTTCAAAAATTTTTTAAAACATAATGAGCAAGAATTTGATAATAATATACTTAATTTTCATTAGTAACATATCTCATTTTTAATAAATAATATTTTCCAAATGATTCGAAGTAAGCAACAGTCTAAAATGGCATGATTTGAAATAGTAAAGGATTCTAATCCATTTTTATTTATTTATTTAATAAGTAAGAAGGATATAACATCAATCATGAGCGTACCTATCCCTTTATAGTATCGGAGTGAAGTATATATTTTGATGGACAGTGATATTTCTATATAAACACGTTTCATACCGATCAAGACATGAGATGTGCATCCAGTTGTTAACATTACATGCATTAATTTATTGTATTTGTTAGTTCTATTTAAAATTAGAGACTGGTTGGTGTCAATTTTTTTTTTTTCATATTTTTTGTCTTTTTTTTTTTTAAAAAAAAGAAACTTATTATTGAATTTGTGAGACCCATATGTAATGGATTCGAACCTGTCTCGTCAAGTTCGATCCTAGCAATGCTGGGTTTGAAACTATTTGGTTAGGTTTGATCCTGGCAGAGAGTTGGATTCAAACCTATTTGATTAGGTTTGATCTTGAAAGGTGGGGTTTGAACTTGACTGATCAAGTTTGATCCTCTATTGGTCAAGTTTGATAATTGGCTGAGGGGGTTTGAACTTGACTAGCAGGGATCGTTCTTGGCTCATTCCAAGCACTCCATAACCATAGAACAACCTATTTCAATCTTGAGAGGACTCCTAAGGGTTATGGGATTTCTAAAGGCTCAACCTAGACATCTTCTATGGTCTCAAACATCATATCTAAGCCTATGAACTCCCGTTAGGGACACTTTACAACCCAAACAACACATGTTACACATTTTTGATGATCAATCACACAAACACACACAAGGGTACTAATCTATGGGGATTAACCATGCAATGTAAAAGAACACGATAATGGAATGTTTCACTCACATTTTGGGGCTTAGGATCTCCCAAATAGAGCTTTGAAATGATAGAAATGCGCTTCTCTCTTCAATCCAAAACACTGGAAGCTTCTTGAGACCTGGAAATCGTGTAAAGGGGTTAGGGCTAGGTTTATGATGAAAAAATAGCGTATAGCAATTGTATGGAGACTTGAAAACCCTAAAAAACGCTTGTTCTTGGGTGCAATTTGAACTTGAAAAAGGGGGGTTCGAACCCTAGGATTTTGTAAACCATAAGATCGAACACTAAGGTTTGATCCTCCTAGCCAGAAACTGGCCTAAAGGTCATTTAGGGCCCAAAAATCCATCTCGAGCAATCTCAGCTTAATTCTAACTAACCCTAAGGTCCAAATTATTTAGTCTCTTTAACTAGGATTTAGACTGATGTGTTACATATGTAGCAAATAAAAAGACTAGACGAACATGGTTTTGGTTTTTCATTAAAATCCGCAACTTAGGTTTCTTTTACAAGTTCTAAGCTTGATTTTACTCCAATTGAACTCAATTTTTGCCCAAGGCTAGAAGAAAAGGCCAGGTGGAAACACAAGTTCGAAGCTCGATTTTGCTTTGGTTGAACTCGGTTTGTGATCAAGGTTGGAAGGAAAAGTCAGTTGAAAGCTTGGGTCTACCTTATTGTAGATTAGAATGGATCAGAACTGGAAGGTGTGCTTCTTGTGTCAGAGTTTGCCTTGAAAACAGGTGGTGTCAATTGCCACCAACGTTTGGCTAGGCACCATGTCGGCTTAAGAATTTTGACGTTAAATCTAGACCGTTGTGGTTTTTACAAGAAATCTCATGTTGTATTTTTTACCACACTTAAGCCAGATCCTTTAATTTTGTGTACAGTAAGCAAGATCTCTCAAATCGAACCACTTAAATACATCATTAAACTTGACTACTCTCATAATTTATATAAAGCGCATAAAAGGCACAATCCAAATATACAAGAGTAAGAAACGTAAACGCAACCTAATTACACACAAAGCATAGAAAAGATACACTAGCTACTCTATATAGATATAGATATAGATAGTATAAATATATAAGGTGCCCAATGGGAGACTTTTACTTAACATCATTGGAAATCCGTATGCAATCCAAGGTGGCTTTGCCAATTGCCATAAAGTTGGTTGGCATGGCGAAGTCGCAAGTATTCTTTATATTTAAACCCAACGTTTGCTGGTTGGCTGCTTTCCTTGTCTACCAACTCTGGTGGTCCATTCGCAATGGCCAGAGATATCCTTGTAGCTTTGTTGTAATAATTGCAGAAAACAAAGCATTTTTTCAAGTAAAAAGAACGATTTAAAAAAAAATGTATAAAAATGATTTAATTAATATTTAAATATAAGAAAATACTTCTTTGTATTAAATATATATATAACCCTCAAGTTGATCGGAAGTGTTGACTAGAGAGCAGTTGGAAAAGGCATGCACATACCCAGTTCCCATTGCGGTGTAATAATTGGAGGCCACCAACTCCATTTTGTGTGAGGGAAGTGGATTGGGTGCTGTAAGAGCACCCAAGCCTGATGCTTGTGTGAGTAAAGTCAAGGCAAAAGGATCCAGTCCATCTCATAGGAGTTGGTTAGTTTTAATGAGAGGACAAAATTGTTAAAAGAGAATGACATTTTTGTCCTCCTACTAAAACTAACCAGTTCGTTTCGATTTCATTTGAAATGAAAATAATCCTTATCTAGAGTTAAGAGGCTGTGATGTGAATGAGGTGACAAACCTATCACAAGTTGTGGCTGTGGACCCCTTTTCCTCTTTCCCTTATTTGAAAAAAGATTAAAAAAAAAAAAAAAAAAAAAGGGTTGTGGGACAAGGCGGGTATAGATTTCCAATTTCATCCTTCCAATCCCAAGCTCAATGATATTTGCTTGAAGCAATTCCCTTGCCACTCCTCGGATTCATTGGCAATACTCTTAACGAAAGCTCATTTTGCATGCCACAAGAGCAAGGAAAACCTATATTATTATTGGACGTGTGTGAATGCCATAAATTAAGTAATTAATGCCAATTTACATACCAATTAACCTCTCTTTACTTTTGGTACCATGCTTAAAAGCACATTTAATATAAAAGGTTCATTCAAACAAGCCACAATATGACAATAATCAAATAGCTCTCAATCCACCATGTGATAAGCATCCAAAAGCATATAAGCAAGTTTTGATGCTCTCTGCAAAAACAAAGGTAACAATGGTATTCCTCTCTTTCTCTCATTAGAAAGTCTCCATCTCATCACTCTCTCTCTTTGAGAGAGAATACTAACTTAAACATCGGACTATTTTTATCTCCTCATAATCAACCGATTTTGGTGACTATTTTTTCTTTTTTGTTTTACAGGAACCTCATCCTCGATTCAGCCATCTGAAAATTTGCTCTAACAATGACGTTGATACTTTATATAAATTAAGTTATGTCTATATTAGAACTAGTTAGCTAAAATGTGAGTTTTTGGTTTCAAACATATATATATATATATTTCATTGTGTAAATTAGTACACCACGTGATTATTACAAATAGCACATTTAATGGTTGGCAGAGCATTACGGTTCATCTATTCACCAATATCATCTTAATTTTAAATAAAATAAATAACATCTAATTCATGATAATGATTTAAAATTGATGCATTTAATGATGTACAAGATGTTAATGTTGACACACCTTTTAAAAAGATTTGAAATGACTTGTATCATAAATATTACATCTAATTCATGATAATGATTTAAAATTGATGCATTTAATGATGTACAAGATGTTAATGTTGACACACCTTTTAAAAATATTTGAAATGACTTGTATCATTGCTCTTACATCTAATTCATGATAATGATTTAAAATTGATGCATTTAATGATGTACAAGATGTTAATGTTGACACACCTTTTAAAAATATTTAAATATTATAATATTATATATACCGGTAAATACACTAAACAAATGAAATGAAGAAAATTTTTGTCTTAACGAGCGTACAAAACTATTTCAAAAGAGAAATAATATTTTTCTTTTTTCAGTCATTTTCTTATTTTTTTTTTATTTTTTAAAATTATTATTAGATTTATAAGTTACATATGTAGATCTATATAAAATCTATAGATTTAATAGTAATTTTAAAAAAAAAAAAAACAAAAAATTGAGAAAATCCCTCCAAAAGAAAACCTTGTGGATTAACATATTGAAGCTCTTTCCAAACCCAATTGGGTCCATCAGATTGAAAATTCCTAAAATACCCTCTTTCGCTCTCTCAATCGGGCTCTCTGGCCCACCATGATTAATCACTTGAGACCGACACGCATGCATGTAATGTGTAATCTAAAATTAATATTTCACTTAATTTACAGATTACTACCAACTATACGTCACCTACTTCTCTTTTAATAATGTATTGTGGTGGAAACTTTATTTACACGTTTACGAGGTAGATCGCATCGAAAGAGTAGTTTATTAAGGCATTTGTGGGTGTAAAGTGATTCTACAAAAGCTGAACTCTTCATCATCCTTAAAAGGGATACTGTGCATTAGCTTTAATTGCAGGTCTTCTTCTTCCACCAGATTGAAGCAGTTTCATATAGCTAATATTAGGGCAAATAATATTTTATACGATTTGTGAATTTGGTACAAATTTACTACAAAATTAAAGGGTTAGAGTTAAAAAGTATCACATGTTTAATTAAATGGATCAGACTATAATTGACCTGTATAGTATTATACACATACTTCAACATGATCTGAATCTAATACAAAATTAAAGAGTTAAAATTAAAAAATTTGACCCGTTTAATTAAATGAGTCAAATTATGATTAACTTAATCGTCTTATACCAATGCTTTAACGCGGCCAAATTCGACTTACAAACACAAATGGCTACCCTTAACCAATATGAGACGTTACTACATTCATTTTTTTTTGTTTTCTTTTGTATTTTTTATAAGAATCCTTTCAAAGTAGAATCACTTGATATACTCAGTATGTCGGACAAACTCTCATGCGTAGCGCACAAATCGAATAACACTCCTGCTCATGGCCTTAAAAAAAAAAATATTTGCAAATAAGGGGAATATTGAACACTACATTCAAACCAGGTGTATAACGTAGTTCTTACATAATTTGGATCATACACAGAATGAACATCATTGCGCCTGAGATGAATCCACTTTTGGATCAATCTCAATTTACTCCTGTCACTTGTACACTTTATGATTATATAAATTCATTACATTATTGATGTATGAAAAGAAAATTCTGGAAACCCTCAGCTTGTTGAGAGCTTCCGAGATCTCAGTTTTTCAGGCAACTCACCTGACACCATGAAAATTGATTTCAAAAGCTTCGGAAAACCGTTCCACAGGTCCCGGAAAACGATCTCCTAATGGGAGGCAGCCCATTTGGCAGAGATCTCCCTTTCGAAGAACTACCCGATGAGATTCTCATCGAATTCTGATTCCCGTCGACTCTCTTTGAACCGATTCTTTTATTGGAGTCGACCCCAGGAAGAATTTTAGCCATAGCAAGACTGATCTTCGAAGCTGACAAAGAATCCATAGAAACCGATCTCCTCATCGGCTGTATGTCGGTTACTTCATCTGAATTCTCAACGGTCGATTCAGCTTCCTCCTCTATCCCAATCCTCAACTCACAAACTTCATCAACTAATTCTCTACTGGATCCGCCACCACTCTGTGAATTTCCCACCTGGGTTTCTTCGCTTTGACCGGAATTATCAACATTAAGCTCCGGCGACGGCGACTGGACTGTACTTTTAACGATCGGCGCACGGCACATGGGGCAATTGGTATGAGATCTAAGCCATGTATCAATACAGGGAAGATGAAAAGCATGGCTGCACTTCGGCAGAAGTCTAAGAGTCTCATCTTCCTGAAATTCGCTCAAGCAAACAGAGCACTCTGCCCCTTCAACAATCCCTTCACCTCTTTTATACTTACAAACCGTGATGGAACTGATAATCGACGGCTGTAGACCGACGGTGCGGATGTACCAGATCGGATGGTCAATAACAGGCGACTCATCTTCATCGAGAAAATCCTCGTGGGCCGGCGTCTCATTTTGCCGCCGTGGCGCGCTCTGCCGCCGGCGTAAATAGTACCTTGAGTAGAAGGCGTAGCAGCAAACAACCAGAAAAGCGGCGGCGACAAGGATGATCGTGGCGATCAAGAAGGGGGAGATCTTGGGGGATTTGTCTGATTGTTGATCCAACGAGGATGGAATGCTTGGTGGAGGGATCGACGGTGGGTTAGAATTGCAGACATCGGGGCAGAGACTGAAACATTCACCTGTACAACCGTATGAAGAACATGATAGACAGAACTGATTCAAGGCTGGATTGGTTGCAACGTCTAACAGCTTTCTGTGTATCAAACCCATGATTTGATTGTGAAAACAAAGAAAACATCAAAGCCAAACCATCACACAGAGAGAGAGAGAGAGAGGAAGGTTGGGGAGACAAGAAATGTAGTTGGCGGATAAAGATCGTTGAATGTTTGAGGATAGTGGAGATTAGTTCAGCATATGTATTGATGATTTTTCTGCTTTGATTATTTGACTTTTGTTGTTTTTTGTAGTATTTAATGGCGGCTGATGGCGGAAAGTTTGGACTTTTTGGTGTTCTATACCTGCCCAGATAACCTTGATATTTAATTTAATTTAATTTGAATGTCCAAAATCGATCGAATAGGATCCTTCGTCACCGACTATTTTATTTTATTGCATCATAGATTTATAATGGCGGAATAAGATTCTCTTCATCCCAAAATTTTAAAAAAAAATGTCATAAAAATTTAAAAATTTGTTCTAAATTTAATTTTTTTTTTTTTTTAATTGTTGTCCCTTTCTTTACTAAAATTCTAATTCCGCAGCCGGTGATAATGGAATTTGGAAACACATTAGGGCGGACAATTTCAAGGGACAGAAGATTCTTTCATAGCAGTTAATTAGAAGAACATCTTTGTTAAATGTTAATATTAACCTTTACAATATTTGGGACTTATTAGGGCAAAAGCAAGATGCCAACCTTTCACTATGATGATTAAAGATGTTTCTTTTTCTTACTTATATTAAAAAAAAAAACAAAAAAGATGTTTCTTTTCTCTCTGTCAGTGCCATTATGTAAGAAGATGTTGTCTGTTTTTGGCCAAGCTCCTCTAATTTTATATAAATATCCCTTTTTTTTTTTTTCTTTTTTTTTAATGTAGGTGCTAGGTCAATTTTCATGAACAGTAAACTTGTAGGAGAACGGAACCATACAACTATACAAACCCAAGACTCAGAATATATACCAATTCTCAGACATTAAAAAAATATATATATATATATATATATATTCAATAACAATATTGATAATTTATAACTTCTCTTTTCTCACAGTTTCCCCTTCATAGATTAATTATGAAGAACTATCTTGTTATATTTATATTCATATTAAACCTTTTACAATATATTCCTTGGGACTTATTAGGGGCATAAGCCAAAGAGCCAACCTTGTCTTCTCACTTTGATGATTAAAAGATGTTCTTTTCTTACTATATATAAAAAAAAAAACAACAAAAAAGATGTTTCTTTTCTCTGTCAGTGTCATATCGTTAAGAAGTATTTCTTCTTATGGAAGCTCCTCTAATTTTATATAAATATCCCTTTTTCTAATGTAGCTACTGTCTATATCATTCCTTGAAAACTTGTTGAGATGAAACATATGCGGCTCGTGAATGGATCGGAAGGATATATATCACACTATTCAGACAAAAAATCTATGAGCCATAACCTCTTTATGACTACAAGGAAAAAAATTTGGGCCTTATCACTCCATTGGCGGCAGACATTAATATTATCAGGTTTCATCTGAACATAATTTGCTACTTTAGAAATATTTGGCACTTTTTGGGGCCTTCAAATTCAATTCGGTTTCACTGAAAATTGTATTTCAAAAAATATTGGGCCATCTTTGGGTGTTGATTCATTCTATTTAACGGTTTATCACTGAAAAATCTGTATTATTGATAATTATTCATATATAGGGGGCATCTACCTTTGGGGATTGAACTGTAATTCTATATCTTTCGGTTTTCATCCTGGAATTAAAACTAATCGAACCTATATTTAGCGAAACAATCAACTTTTGGTTTCGCTCTTATGGGTCGGCGTAATCACTATTTCACTATATCTCGAACCAACGGGAGGTTTCTCTCACTCTGTCAATTTAAAAATTAGATAATATTCAAACATTTGGCCCTACATATTGGGAAGTACATAATTCGAATGGAGATCGAGCGTCAACTCATGAAAAAAAATGACCTGATAGAATTTCTATTACATTTTTATATTTGGTGTTGCCCCATGCATATTAAGGGACTGATATCGAGGCTTCATGATTAGCCTCCCAACTTCTCACATCTCTGGCTGCGTGTGTGCATTACCTCACACCATTATGTGATCAAAGGCTATGTCGCAAGTTTGTTCATGTAGAGCTTGTGAGAGGGTTTTGTGGGCCCACTTGCTCGGGCATGTAAGCCCCATAAGGCTCGTAATTGGCTGTTGGAGTGTAAAAGAGCGGCAAATAATGATTTAATCAGAAAAGAAATATAAAACCATTTTACGTCCCATGAAAGTTATTTTTCTTAGTCAACTGAAAAATATTTTCAGATTGACCAATATTTACACCGTGCTAAACACTCAAAAATAAAGAAAACATTTTTTAAAACATATTTTACGCCGGAACAAACGGGTCTAAGCCTGAACCTAAATAACTGATCTATGAGGAGAGTTAGTGAGCCAACATTAATTGGGCTTAGCCCAAGCCTAAACTCCCCCCTCCCTCTCTCTCTCTCTCTCTCTCTCTCTCTTTAAGCTAGCTACATGAATAATTATAGACAAAGGGTCCAAATTTGAAGCCTTGAAAGAGTATGAAGTTTAAACTTGCAAGTAACGTGAAAAGCTTAGCCTTGTATTGCAAGTGTAAACCAAATATGCAAATTACATCATCCCTTGACGTGTTGGTCTATTCTTTTAGTCTTTGCAAGCACTCCCACACGTAATCACCATTGGAAAAGTAGCTTCAAACGAATAATATATATATATATATAGCTTACGAATATGCA
The DNA here is from genome assembly GCA_900184695.1 of Betula pendula. Taxonomy (NCBI): domain Eukaryota; kingdom Viridiplantae; phylum Streptophyta; class Magnoliopsida; order Fagales; family Betulaceae; genus Betula; species Betula pendula. The sequence goes on from FXXK01000277.1 coordinate 401,127, forward strand.
TTAATTTGTCCACCTGATTGTCTGTGTCGTTGATAAGGAAGAAATTAATTAAACTGTTCAACAATGTCTAGAACAGGTTCCTTGGTTTCCAACAAGTTGCCAACTTTTCTTCAACTACTTCTCCATCAGAGGTCTTCCTCCAGCTATATATCTCCGGCACACCGCGCCGGTTTCGGTGCAGATTATAAGCTTGGAAATTATGGTTATCGGATGAACAGAGGGATCATTCAGTTCTTCAGCACCAATAGAAAAACGTAATTACCTTAATTGCTTCATCATCATTAAGCTCTCCTCCAAATAGTTTATATTTCAAAAAAAAAATCTCCTTCAAACTTTTTACAAGTTTTTCTTCTCATTCTAGGATCAATCATGACAAGGGAAAGTTTCAATCACCATCACCAGCACCAGCTCCTCCAAAGCTCATCTTCCCTTGGTGGTATGTTTACCCTTTACTATTTAATTTTTCAATGAAAAGAAAAATGAGAGCACATTTGAGCATATCATTATAAGAATTTTGGTCTTTAACGACCGCAGAATGTTATCAGCAATGGCTTCAATGTTGTCATTGATAATAATAATAATACAAAAAAGAGCCTTAACTGACCTGTCGTCGCTAATTACACGTAAACTTGATTATGTGGCGAAAAGTGTAATGGCTGCCTGTGATTACTAGAAAAAGACTTGATGAATTACCTTAATTACCTACCATACAGGGCAAAATGGGTTTGGGGCTCTATATTAGCTTTCTCGCTGCCGTTGTGGAACCTGGATTGGGGGAAACTACGAAGGATCGCAGGTATATATTAATATATGTATATATATATATATATAGACACAATGTTTTGTCCCTGCTGACTATTACATTAATATATGATTGCTTATATGTCTCTTTAGTTGTTTAAATCGAATTAAAGTTTTGCCTCGATCATAGGAAAATTTTAGAAAATAAAAAATAAAAAATTTATTCCGGCTGAATTCGGATCCTCTCCCATTCAAACGAAACGGAGAAAAGCCGGTTCCTTCAAATTGGAAGGCAAAATTGTTCAACAAAAAGTGAAATAATAATTTTGCCCTTTAATTTTAAGGAACCGGCATCTCTTGGGTTCGTTTGAAATGGAGAGCATCTTATTCCCATTACGACATATATTTATTAATAAAATAATATTAAAAAATATGTGGCATTTACTAGTAATGTGAGTGAATTTTTATTTTATATTTTTAATGGAAATGATGTTTTAGGAGAGGCCGAAATGGTGGTTGAAGAGGCCGAAAGCGTTGCAAAGGTGGTTGAAAAGGTTGCCACAGTGGCAGACAAAATATCAGCAGAGCTGGCAGATAAGCTTCCTGAGAATGGCAAACTGAAGGAAGCAGCTTTGTTGGTAGAACGTGTTTCAGAAGAGGCTTTCCGTGATGCTCAATTAACGGAAGATTTCCTTCACAAGGTATTCAATTACAAGTATCTTTTAGCACACTTTTTTTTTTCTTTGTTTTTTTTTTTAAACTGATACATAAAAAAAATAGTGTTTATTTTTCTCTTTTTCAAATTAAAAATGTGACTAAATGAACCGAAAGGGGTTGGCCGAGTGATAAGTCACTCAGTCTAGTACTTCATAAAACATTAGGTTTAAAGTTTGAACCCTTTTGAATGTAAACATTTTTTTGAAGCCACGCCTGTGTGTGAAAGCCTGAACTTTACCTAAGCTGTATGGAGGGGGCATTTTGCATAGTATCTCTAAAGATCTAGTTAGGGTGAAGCCCCTAATACCCCCGCTATAAAAAAATAATAATAATAATTAATTAAATGCTGCATTACTTTAGATGTCTAAAAGTAGTGCTTCATAATGTCTCTGAATTTCAAAAATAACTTTTAAGAGTATATCTAAAAAAAAAAATTAAGGAGAATTTGAAAATTTTGAGGGGCACAGCTCCCCCCAAAGCCCTCTAGTGGCTCTGCCCTAAGACTCACAAAGTAGTGGAAGCATCTTAAAGATGCATTATTATTATTATTATTGTTATTTTTTTTTATTTTTGTGCATTATTAAGCAAGTAAAAGTAGTACATCTTAAGTTCCATAAATGTAGAGATATTGACTGATTTTTATTTGATCAAAACATAGGTGGATGCATTGAAGGAAGACCTTGACGCACTGGTTGAACCCATAATTGGTCAGATTGCAAAGAAACAATCTAAAGCAAAGTAATGAAAATTGTGTTAGAATATAGGGTTTCTATATGGATTTGATCATTTTCTTATCTATATAGTTTCCATAGTTACATGTATTGTTTTCACTTGCCCCCAATTCCCCTATAAATAGGGGTCATTTATAATGTAAACAAATTAAGAAATAAGAGCACAATGTAGTAGTCTTCAAGGCAATTTTTACTGGTAAACTTAGATTTTTAATATCGAACTACTCCAAAATTCTTTCTTCCGCTATTTTTCTTTAATTTTCCATTTCATTATGAAATTCTTCATATATTGCAGCCATTCGATCAGTATTTAAAAGCCCAGAATGTACATGTCATTTAAACCTTGATTATAAGTACAATGATTATTGTCCATTACAAACTATGACAATTAAAACAGCTAAGCCTCTATAATTTTTCATTTAAATATACTTATTATCTTTCTTTGGGAGTATCACAGTTTAAACTAGGGTAGGGCATCCGTTAAGGAAGCACTAAAGAGACTTACTGAACCCCACTTTCATGGATAATTGGAGGAGGAGAAACAAAAATGTCAGTAAGAATTTTAATAATCTAGCTTTCATAAAGTGACCGGCCACCTGAAGAAAACTTGTCTCTCTTTATTTCTTTTCTTGATTTGTTTTAGGTCTGTAAAATGTTTTCTATTGTTAATGTTTTCAGCGGAATATTTAACTTGTATAGAAAATCAATATATAGTTCTTATATTTTCAATCAAATCAAACTTATAAATATAAATTTTTAGGGAAAACTTCACAAAGACCTCCTAAACTTTCACACAATTCAAAATGCCCTCCCTAATATTTAATTTATCTCACTTTGACTCTTCATACTTTCAATTTGCCTCATTTAGCCCCCCTCCGTCAAACCCTATTGAAATTTTCAAAATACTCTTATATTTTTTAAAAAAAACATTATTTAAAAAAAAATGAAAGGTATTTTGGTCATTTTTGCACCACTTCGTTAAGATTTAACGGAAAATCTTAACGGAGAGAGGCTAAATAAGACAAATTGAAAGTATGAGAGAACAAAGTAAGAGAAATAAAAATCAAGGAGAATATTTTAAATCGTGTGAAAGTTTGAGGGCCTTTGTGAAGTTTTTCCAAACTTTTATTCACAACATTAAAATATTAATATAAAACAACTAAAACAAAATCAACCCCTAAAAACTATGTTTAACTCATTTTTAAAAAAAATAAAAAATTATGTTTAACTAAAATATACACCTATTGCCTAACAATGATCATATATTTTCATATAATCTGAGGAGTTACGAGGAGGACAGAGAGATGGCAAAGAGAAGCTAAAGATAAAATGTGTGAGGAAAAAAAAAAAAAACCTTTGGGAGTTGGATTGAGATCCAATGCAACTACCTGTTCATATTCTTTGCAATTTGGGTAGACAATTATGAGAAAACACACCTACCCAAGCAGGTATTTTGGTAGTCTGAAATTGTTGGGGCAAATAGGTCCCATATGGAACCCTCTCACAATTGCCTATTTGAAGGTGTGTGAGAACAGCAAAAAATAGTTTATACAGATAAGAAACAAAAATTATTTTACGCCTCATAATGTTTATTTTTCTTGATAAACTGAAAACATTTTTAAGTTGACTAATATTTTATGTAGCTACAAATTGTCAAAAATAAATAATAAATAATAACTTTTTCTATAAAACATTTTTCCGCATAAACAATCGGGTCTTAATTTCTCTTCTTTCAATTTTTCTTGGCAAGAAAATAGTAGAAAAAGCATTTTTCTTGGCAAGAGAGGGATCGAGGAAGAACTCCAATATCCACATCTAAGAAGGCTCTATCTTTCCCCTTCCCTGTTTTTCCCTTGATTGAATTAAAAAAAAAATTTTTAAAAAAAAAAAAAAAAAAAAAAGCCTCTATCTATTCCGTTCTTTGGCTCGGTTTATTTTTCAAGGAAACATGAGTCCATGACGTTGAATTTTTTTTTTTTAACAACAATGAAGCACAAAAAGGTAAGGATTTAGTTGCAAGTACAGATCATCAATCTGTGTATGAATGTCTAGCCCTCTTAGTAGGCCCAAAACATACAGATTAGGCCCATATTCCCATTGGCTCGTTAATAAGTAAATAATCTCAGGGAGTGGACGAAGAGTCATGACTGGGGTTTTATGAGCCCATACACATGAGCTACCAGAATAAGTAATTCTCAGCCTTCACTAACGTTCTTGGGCCATATTTAGCAAAGGAATTGATAGATAAAGGCCCTTTTCTAATGACGCAATTTAAAAGAAAAATATCAAACACCACGAAACACAATATCTAAAATGGGGCATAATTATAGACTAAACGATGAACTAAATAAACACCGCAATAAAATAAACCTATCTGTAAACTAAATTGACAATGCACGCCCTCTCTCTCCCGTCGGACATTTAACGAGGACCGCCACATTCCATCATCACCACCACCTTCTGCCATGGCCCACATGGCTTCTCAGCCCGAGCATCACGAGGCCACTAAGACCGACCTTGTGTGGCCCTTCGAGTAGAAAGGCCATACAAGATATTCTTCGCAGCATGATGGTATTTCCCAAGGTTCGGCGGTTGCAAGGTGCTCATGTTCTACTCGTCAAACCACCACGAAAGCAACTAGGATTGATCTCTGCGAATAATGACCAATGTAGTGGTGATGACGCTAACGAACTGGGTGAAAAGGGTGCTAGGGTTGAAGATGCTGGGTCTACCGCAGTAGTGCAAGTGAATTGAACTTGAACCCTACGTAACTGAAGCGTGCACGATAGGCACACCTTGTCCTTCACATTACCCCATCTTGTGTAATTAGGGTATAATGTATATAACATAACTATTTTATGTTTATAGTACATAAAAATGTAATTTAGAATTTTATTAGATGGATGTTTTAGAAAATTTGAATACAATATGATTCAATTAACCAGCGTATAGCACTGTACCAAACAGTGAAATACATGTTCAAAGTTCTATTATAGTGTTACAATCAAACTTACAAATATGAATAGATATTCCATTTTCAATTATAACTATTTTTATTTTCAATAAAATAGTATTATTGGCGACAACCATGCCAAGTCGTCACTAATAATAAAATTATCAGTCACAACTAGATCTTGCTTATCAACAACAAATATTGTTGTCATTGATGAAATATTATTAGTCATGACTACTATTGTCGTCGTAGATAATATACTACCATCAACGACTGTTACTGTTGTCGTTGATATGTTATTATTAGCAATGACATGTTGGCACAGATGCGTAGGTTATCTATGAAGACAATTTAGTCGTCACTGACGACTATTCTCGACGTGATAATCGCAACGGCTTTCTTGTAGTGCCAAATTGAGGGGAAAGAAAATTACTTTTAATCAATCTACGGGAGGAGATGGAGTGTTTGATTGGAACAAATTGATGGCAAAGAGGATGTGACTAGAAAATGTTGAAAACTCATAAAATATCAACAGACTTGACCCAAACCGTAGATGTTATAGATGCATTTTTAATGTGCTTGAGACTACACATATAAGTTTCATCTACCCATCTCTTCTTCAATTTCTCTTAATTACATAATTAAAAAAAAAAAATGGCAAATTGATTAAAACAAAAACAAAAAATAAAATAAAAGTTCCACTGACTGCTAAAGTCATAAAGCTATCTCAAAAATTTTGGCAAATTGATTCCACCAGGTATTCGAGTAACTTTAGTCTTTACTTTCAAATATCACGGCACATGGAGCGTACAAAGCAAGGTCTTCCTTTGGAAAATTGAAAAGGAAAAGAACACTAAAGCAACTTCACAACTACGTTTCCCTGTTCCATTCCTCTCAATCGGGGTAAACAATGGAAATGAAGTTTTACAAACTAGTTATTATATATTAGGGCTCTTAATTTTTGACACTCATTCATGAATTGGATACGAACTCAATATTACATTAACATATTAAAATTAAAAAGTCTGACTCATTTAATTTAACATTAACATGTTAAGATTGAAAGAGACATTGTAACAATTAAAAAATTTAAAAAAATATTATCAATTGAATGTTAGTTTGAGGGAGGCATGTAACATTTTTCCTAATAGATTTGTAATTATAAAAACTCAATCGGTAGAGGAATAGTGGGATCATATAAATTTAAATTTATATGTAAAAGTGATTGAACCCAAGCCTCTCCATTAAAAAATAGAAGAAATAGTAATTGGTTAATGATAATATATGCTCATAAAAGAGAGCATTACATCACCCAAAGGCAAAAGGGCCAAGATAGTGCAGCCTTTTAGGAAGCAACCCCCAGCTTTTTGTTTCTGCCTCCTAACTCCTCCAATGGGAAATGAAGTTTTACAAAATAGTTGCAGTTGCTATATATTATGGCTTCCAATTTGACATATAATGGTTAATCAAATATCTACCCAACACAAAATTAACATGTTAAAGTTGAGCGGTCTGACTCATTTAATTAAATGAGTTGAATTAAAATTGATATATATATCTTATAATCAGGAGCAGAACTAGCATTTAAAGTTTGGAGGTAAAACAAAAGAATTAAAAATTTGGGGGGTCAAAATTGAACTTTTAAGGGATTATAGGGATATTTAAAAAAAAAATAGGGAAAACATGGTGGTTTGGAGGGGCTCCAAGCTACCACATAACTCTGCCTATGCTTATACACATACCTCGATGTGATCCAAATCCGACACGCAACATAAGAGTTGCCAACTTTTTACACAACTTGACCGCAAATCTAATACGAAATCAACTGGTTAAGGTGAAGAGGTTTGGCTCATTTAATTAAATGAGCTAGATTGAAATTAACCTATATAATCTTATACTCATGTTTTCAACTCGAACCCAACACAAAAACGTGACATTTTATATATACATCAGCATTGATGTATGTTCACATAGGACTTACAAAACGCTCAGAGTAATACTAGAGGAAGGACCCAAGTTCTTATTGAATCCTCTCAAAAGTAATGTGGCTTTAAAATTACTATCGAATAAAAATCTAATAGTCAATTATTACAAGTTTTGTAATTTTAAAACCCACATCACTTTTGGGCATTACTCAAACAGTGGTACTGTATCGGGTAATTGCTTTTTTTTAATCTTCTTGTTTGTGATAAAGAATCCCAACGTTTTTTTTTTTTGAAAATACAATTGACTTCGATGGCTTCAACTCATGTTTCGGCGTTTTATTGACAAAAATGTAACGTTAAAGATCCAATACATGGACCCAAAGTTTGATCATCCACTCACAAAAAAAAATAAAAATAAAAAGTTTGATCATCCTGGTTAATCAAAATTTATCACGTATTGTAATAAATACACAAAAAGAAAAACGCAGAAAGGGACAATTCAAGAGACAGGAAAAAAAAACACAACGAACATTACCCTATAATATAATGACCATCATAATCATCAAACTACGAATTAAACCGCAATTAGCAAACCCATAACCGTCGTTGAGAGATAAGAAATAATCGAATTAAAAAAAAGAAAAGAAAAGAAATAATCCAAACAAAACACATTCACACTGACCAACCTCAAACAGAGTGAGAGGGAGTAATAACTGAAAAGCAGCGCATGCAGAGGAAGAGAAAAGTTCTAGATGACCAAAGCGGCGGCGAGGAGGCCGACGGCCAGGGACCCAGAGACGGCGTATCTGGTCGACACGGCAGCGTTTTTGGTTGGGGCAGGCGCTACGGACGGCGGAGAGGTGATCGAGGTGGGTGGAGTCGCCGGCGTCGTAGTAGAAGAGTTAGAATGAGAAGGAGTAGGAGAAGGAGAAGAATGATGTGGCGGCGGTGGTGTCGGAGGCAGAGCAGGAGGAGGAGTGGCATTCGGAGATGGTTCATGGGCCGGTGGAGACGACAACGATGACGGTGGCTTCGCTGTCTGAGACGGCGGTGGAGCACTGTGAGTCGGAGTTGGTGGCTTCGCCATGTGAGACGGTGTTGGGGCACTGTGAGTCGTCGTCGGAGACAATGCGGGCGCGAGCTCCGGCGACAATGCCGACGTGGAGCACACAAAAAACGTCACAATCAGAATCACAACGCTTTTGTGTGCCATTTTGGGAGGGAGAGAGAGAGAGTTGTGGGTTTGTGGGTCTTGTCTGTGAGCGAGGAGAGATGAACGAAGGGTGAGTATAAATAGAAAGGGTCGCTGTTCGTACTTGTTGTCTAGGGACCGTTGGATTGGGTTCTCTAGTACGAGAAGAATAGACGGTGGAGATTGTTTCTCTGGCCGAGGTATGTGAGGCGGGGTTTCTGTGAGGGAGTTGGAACTGGAGCTGGTCGAGGTGTGTAGGAATTTTAAGGTAGTGCTCGACCACTAAGGTACAGTTGGCGCAATTGATTCTGGGACGTACACGTGGGCTCCGCTAAAAACGGAGACCGTCTGATGTGCTGTATAGAATTTATGGGAGCTGTGGGCTCCCACTTGAGACAAGACGAAGATACGCGATGGGACCAGCTGTTATTATTATTTTTTCCTTCGAAAAGGACCAGCTGTTATTTGGAAACACGTTATTTGTTTTTTATTAGTAAACACCAAAGATTGCAAAGTCAATTAAAGGAACCATGATCTTTCTTAACGTGTTTTTCGGGAACTTATTCTTTTTTTTTTTAATTATTATTTAAAAAAGTATTTTGGTTTGACATAAATATAAAATTTGTTTTTATTAAAAATTGTTTTGTGTTAGATTGTATATTTGGTAATTTGAGAGCGGCCACATCTCCCTATAGCTTATGGTGATTGTATAACTACTCTCAGTTCGGCCATAAGAGTGGCATGCTACTTTCAAATTTTTCTCCTTTTTTTTACTTCTTTTTTATTTTGTGTTTAATACTTTATTCCGGAGACTTTTTTTTTTTTGGAGTTTAGAGGCTCAAAAGTCATGTGTCATCCATGTAACTTGTCACAATTTGATAGTTTGTAAAAGTCAAATATTATTTTTTAGAGAAAACCTTCAATAAGAATCAGTTGTAAAATAGGATCAGGCTTATATGCGGTAGTTAAAAGTACCGCATATCTGCTGTTGTTTAATCAAAGGCTGAGATTCAGCCTTTGATTTTTGTTAACCCAAAGACAGCCTTCCGTCAAATAACTTCACAGCTGCAGTTAACACCCGGTTAGGATCCATCAAAACAAAACACTAACAGCACAGTAAATAAATTTTTATAGGAGATTGTTTGCGTGAGGTTAACGCTTGGTTTTTTTTTTATTCTTTTTTTTTTAATGCAAATAGAGAATGTTTGTGTGGGAGAAACGAACGTCTCCGTGTTTAGACTTACGCGGAAAATTTTTTTTTTTATGCAAACAGAAAATGTTTGCGAGGGAGAAACGAACGTCTCTATGTCTAGATTTACGCGGGATTTTTTTTTTTTTTATGCAAGCAGAGACTGTTTGCGTGGGGGGAACGTCTCTACGGTTTAGACTTACGCGGGAAACCAAACCAGAGAAATTCTGAAAGAGGTTCTGCACCCAAATAAATTTTGAAGCTGCTTTGGGTTAATCTGCATAATCAAGGTGAACATAAACAAAAATGGTGACAAGTTTGCACCAATGGAAATCTGATCCTCTGTTTCTAGATACAGAGGTCCAAGACTCATCTATTGGGTTAGTTTTTGTTTTGTGTATTGTTTATTTATTTTTTATTCATACTTACTATTTTTTCTTGATTGCTCGGCTTTACCTTCACAACATTGCTTTTTGTCTATGGGGCCATTGATAGAAATAGATATGTCTTTGCTATTAATTGGATGATTCCTTTATCTTCTTGTAATAGTCTATTATGTGTAATAATTTACCTTCTGTTTGTGTAATAGTCTTACTAGAGTTCAAGATTATTTGTTTGGAATGAAAAAATGTTATTCATTAAAAAAAAAAAGTGTTATCTTTCTCCGTGTTCTAACAAGGGTTCACGATTCTTATACATTTATTTTAATTTATCTTTTGAATAGTTACATGGAGGAGACGAACAATAACAATGATCAAAATGTAGATATTGATTATACGCCAAAGCTTGGCATTGAGTTTGGTAGGCATATGACTTTTATAATGAGTATGGACGAAATTATAGATTTAGTATTCGTAGAGATTGGTGCAATAAAAGAAAGGTAGACGGCGTGGTGACTTCAAGACAATTTTTATGTTGTAAAGAGAGATGTCGAGACGAATGGGAGAGAAATGGTCAAAAAACACATGAGAAGGCTGAAACAAGGACAGGTTGCCAAGCACATATAAAAATTCGACTTGATAAAAAAAAGGAGAAATATTATATACATAGTCTTGAGCTCAGTCATAATCATGCTCTTCATGTTTCACAATGTACTCACATGATGCCATCACAACGGAGGATCTCACAAGCACAAGCATTGGAAATTGATTTGGCTGATGATAGTGGTATAAAATTGAAGGATTCGTATGAGTTTATGGGTAGGCAAGCTGGTGGGAGAGATGTTCTTAGTTATACCAAGCAAGATCAGAAAAATTACATTCATAGCAAACGACAACGAGATCTAAAATATGGTGAGTCAGGGAGTTTACTCCGATACTTTGAAAAGAAAAAGCGAGAGAATTTGTCATTTTATTATGCATTACAGTTGGATGTTGCAGAGCAGATAACAAATATTTTTTGGGCAGATGCGCAGATGGTTATTGATTATAAGTTATTTGGTGATGTAGTTTCTTTTGATACGACATACAGAACTAATAAGGAGTATTGACCGCTTGCAATGTTTGTTGGGTTTAATCATCATAGAGAGGTTGTGATATTTGGAGCTGCACTTCTATATGATGAAACTATAGAGTCTTTCCAGTGGTTGTTTGAAACTTTCTTTGAGGCAATGTCGGGGAAGAAGCCAAATACAATCTTTACTGATCAAGATCCAGCAATGACAAAAGCTATCTCATTGGTAATGCCTAATACTTACCATCGATTGTGTACATTGCATTTAATGCAAAATGCTTTGAAACATGTTGGTCATTTATTAAGAGGTGAGAATGGGTTTAGAAGTGATCTTAATGCATGTTTTAAAGTTTGGGAAGAGGAAGAGGAGTTCCTTAGTGCTTGGGATGCTATACTTCATAAGCACAATGTATTTGACAATTCTTGGCTACAACGTTTATTTGAAGTGAAAGAGAAATGGGCTAAAGCATATGTCAAGATGTCTTTTTCTGCAGGAATGAATTCGACACAATTGAGTGAAAGTTTGAATGCTGACTTGAAAGATTATTTACAGTCAGATTATGATATTGTGAAGTTCTTCACACACTTTGAAAGATTACTTAATGATAAGCGCTACAAGGAATTGCTGGCGGAGTATAATTTAAGACAAAAGTTACCAAAAATTAAGGTGTCATCGCCTATGTTGGTACAAGCAGGAAAGATTTATACATCTCGACAATTTTTTAAGTTTCAAAAGCAATACGAAGAGTTTCAAGGAGCTTATGTCAAGGAGCGTATCGAAACAAACTCATCTCATGAATATATAGTATCATTCTATGATAAGCCTCAAGATCGTAGAGTCATTTGGAATTCTTTAGAAAACAGTGTTTCATGTAGTTGCAAAAAGTTTGAGAGATGTGGAATTTTGTGTGGCCATGCTTTAAAAATTCTTGATGTTATGAATATTAAGGTAATTCCAAATAAGTACATCCTTAAGAGATGGACAAAAGATGTAAGGAATGAGATTGTGCAAGGCTTGAATGGACATGAAATAATAATAGACACCAATTTAGAAGTCACAAATCGATATAAGTCCTTGTGCCCATTGTATGTCAAACTTATCAGTCGAGCAGTTGAATGTGAAGAAACATACAAGATAGCATTGGAAAACTATACTGAGTTGAGCAAAAAGGTTGAAGATGCTATGAGAAGGAAATCCGATCTTTGCCAAGTTGATAATTTTCAAGAAAATCCATTAGATGAGATGACAATCATAAGTGCTAAAGGCCTAAAAAAGAAGCAAGGTTGTAAGGGAAAGCGTCGGATCAAAAGTTGTACCAAAGTGTCTAAAAAGAAGAAGAAAAGTATCAACAATCATCCCCCGCAAGCAAACCAGAATTTACAAGTAGTAATCACATCTTTATATTTTGTTTCACATTTATACATGTTATTTATTTATTATGAGCTTCATTTCTTATTAGTGTGTTACTGAAATAGGGTTCATGTACAACTTCATCGATGCATGGAGCTAATAGGTCTAATCATTTATTATCATGTCATTCAGATCAGGTACCAATATTTTACCTTTTTTTTTTGTAAGGCATATATAATGCTAGTGCTAATGACTATTGTAATTCTTTCTTCATTTGAAAAATTGCAGGATACCGAGAGTAATTCAAGTCTCTATACAAGTTTGAACATCAATGACACGACTCTCTGGAATTTCTTTCCTAACCATTAGTTGGTGTTGTTCAGTTTATTTTTATCAAGAAAATTTGTTGGACTTTCCTAACCATTAGAGCTTTTGTTCTATGTAATGACAAGAATTTTGATGTATGTCTATTTCATGTTTAGAGTTATTGAGTTTCAGCTATATTTTCCTTTTTCTTAGTGCAAACAATTTGTTGAATTCTTTTATGTAGACATTTCAAGTCCAACACTGAGTGTTACAATGAAGTCACAACTGTACAAAAAAAAAAAAAGCCATAAAAAACAACGTTGATAGCATCAAATAAAAAACTTTCATTAATCCAATAGATTTTTTACAATGGAATCAAATGTAACTGCACTTTTGAGAAACACATAACATTTTCAAACATTCCAGAAAATTCCACATCTACAAACATTTTAGAGAAACACAATATTTACAAACATTCAATCTACACTTTGTCAAGAGCCTAATCTACACTTCATCCTTTGCATCTTCATTAGTGTTTAGGAGATTTATGCAGCATCTTCATTAGATGATTCAAGAATATTTATGCAGCATCTAAACTTCATCCTCTGCATCTTCCACAGCTACATCTTCATTACACTTCATCTTCTGCCTGATATGCACACCAAATGTACATAGATAAAACAAGGTGCCCAACAATAACTATAGACCTAATAGAAGCAGTAAAAAGGATATTTGAAAAAACAAAGAAAAGAAAGCCAAAACAGAACATAACAAGAAGATTCGGTCAATGACCAGCTACCAATGCATATTATCAATAATTTGGTTAGGGAATGCCAAATTGAATTACAAAGCTAGGTTTGAAAAGCTCAGACATTTCATATGTTCTATCACAACTTCGAAGAACTACTTGATTCAGAAAGGTCTCGGTCAGAGCAATCAAATTGCCTTCACCATACTCCTCTTTCATTTCAAAATGCTCGGCAGCACAACGTAGGTACACAACATTTGAGGATGTAAGTTCAAGCTTCACTCCATAGCAGAACTTGGCCACAAGTTCAAACGTTTTAGCTCCACCAGGAATGTCAGGAAGGTTTATGACACATCCTTCTTCACCTTCTTCAAATGCTTCTGAAATCAATTTTTCCATAACCCCGCTTCTAGAGAGCAAAGGGAACTGCATTATCAATTATTAACAAGTGTAAGAAATTATAAATGGGCATTGCCTGTTCCACCTTCACCTAAACAAGTAAGGACTATATATTGCAGCTGATCTGAAGCAAGAAAAAACTTCTGCAATCATTTAATACATAATTTACTGGACAACAAGGTAAACTGAACAGAACAATTAGAAAAAGGAAAAAAATAAAAATAAAAGATAGAGTTAATAAAGTGCAGTTCATCAGAAGTTCTTTATAATGATCATATGCTGATCTCTAGTTAGTTTGGCATGCAGGTTCGTGTTATAACGAGACTACCCCCCACCTTGAGTACAACTCAACAATTAGCTTGAGCAAGAAATCAAGAGAAGAAAATTTATGACAATGTAGCAAAACATTCAACTTACTTCAGCCAACAATCAAGAGGCAAGGTTTCAAAATGGAAGGGGGGGATGAGGATGAAGAATTACTAACATCTAAACCTAATTCTACACCAAGAGACTATTGGACGGGTAATTGAAAACTTGTTCAATGTTAATAGCCCTGGCAGGCAGAATCTGGGCATATAAGCATTATAAATGACCGTTTACCCAATGAATTAACCCCACTACATTTTACCCACATAAAATTTGTCACATTTTTACCCACAGAAAATCTGTGATTCATTATGATTTCGTAAGAATTTGTGGGTAGAATAATAAAGAATCAAACAATCATAAAAAACCCAAATCAAATATACACAAAGCGAGTGAGAGAGATAGAGAGAGAGAATGGGATACCTGCCGAGGTGGTTCGGATCTTTGGCAAGATCGATTGTCTCAAAGGCAAGCCTTCGGAGATGCTCACGGCGTTCATTCTCGGCAGAGGCGGCGGTTCCTTTGCTGGGCATTTCCATCTCTAGACAGAATCATGAAAAACCCAAATCAAAAATCATTCTTTTCTAAGAAGGATCAAAGAGCAGACAGAGATCGAGGAAAGAGCGATTGGAAAAAAAAAAAAAGAGATCGAGGAAAGAGCGTAGCAGAGACGAGAGGGGGAGTTGGAGGAAAGAAGGAAGTCTTTGCATAGGGAAAAAAAAAACAAAAGAAATAAATTTTGACGGAAGGAACGGCGTTACACTATTTTAACTTCACAGCTGTCTTTGGGTTAAAAAAAATCAAAGGCTGAATCTCAGCCTTTGATTAAACAACAGCAGATATGCGGTACTTTTAAGTACCACATATAAGCCTGATCCTATAAAATAAGGGTTTTACAGCCATCAATAAGAGTTTGACAATTCAGCAAAATACATTAAATAGGATGGAGTTGAACACACTAGATCTTTTCTCCCATTCAATCTAACCTACCGGATCCACCTACCTCCGCCAAACGCCGTCCCCGAAACCACCGTGGTTGGCAGCAAACGGCCTAATTCAGCCGCTGGCCGGAGCACGGCTAGTGAGAGCACACCGAACAGAGAGAGATGCAGGGGGAAACAGAGAGAGAGAGAGGTGGGGGTTTCCGCCGCTGGTCATATGGCCAGATTTGGCAGTGGGCCGTGCGCAGACGTAGGGGGGAAGGAACAAGAGAGAGGGGGGGGACAGAGAGAGAGACGCGCGGGGGGGGGGTGGGGTACAGTGCGGTCGTGGGAGACAACTGTGGGTTTCGTTGCGGCTTGGAGGCGACAGTGACAGTGGATTTGCCCAGAGGATCGACGTGTGGGCTCGACAGAACTGGTGTAGCGCGGTGGTTGGTGGCGCTGGTGGTAATGGCGGAGAGGGGGGTTTCCGCTGCTCACGCGGCCAAACCTAGCCACTTGAGCGGCGGAAACCTCTCTCTCTCTCTCTCTCTATTTCCTCTCTCTCTCTCTCTCTGTTCCCCCTTGCCTGGCCGGAGCACGACTAGATCTGGTCGTAGCCCACGGCCAGGTCTAGCGCGTGTGGCCAACGGCGGAAACGCCCTCCTCTCTCTCTTCCCCTTGCGCACCACCTCTCTCTCTCTCTGTTTGGTGTGCTTCCCACCGGCGATTTGCTCTCTACCGGCGGAGGTTGATCTAGTGTATTCCATTCTAAAGGTATTGATCTAGTGTATTCCATTTAGGGGTGAGCAAACCCGACCCTACCGCAAAATCCGCCCGACCCTACCCGCTCCAACCCGAAAAATTTGGATTTTTAGGGTTTAATCGCGGGTTCGGGTTTTTTTTTGCATATCTGCGCGGGTTGGGTCGGGTTGCGGGTTGGTTTTTTGAAAATCGCGGGTACTTGACCGACCCGCGATTTGTTATACACTATAAATACTTTTTTATGTGTTGGATTTGATTCCATCATTTTATGTATTGCATTTTTAGATGGGTTGAATTGGATGCTAGTGTTTAGTGAATATAGTGTCTTTATTTTGAATCTTTTCATCTTTTGTAAATTTTGAATTTGATATTAATTTAAATGTTTTCTTGAGTTTGTTGAACTTTTGATAATTGATGTACATTTATTAATTCATTGAATATGATTTTATGCCCTTTTTATATTTTATAGTTGATGCACTTTTATGAACATTATATTTTATTAATATTATTATTTAAATGAGTATTGATTTTGATGAATGTGAATTATGTGATTTTAGGTCTATTTTTTTTAAAAAATGGGTTTAAGTTTTTTTCATTTCATGTACAAATAAAAATTGGCAAAAAATTGTATATTTGAAAATTGGGCAAAAAATTAAACTTTATCCAGCAAAAATAAGTTTAAAGCACTTTTTTGACAAAAAAAGCCCAATTAAAATTAACTCAATTTGAGCCCAAAGCCCAATAAAAATTCGCGTTTAAACCCGACCCGCCCACAAACCCGACCCGCCCCGCAAACCCGAAACCCGTCGGGTTGCAATGGAAACATGCGGGTTGCGGGTTGAATTTTTTCAAACCCGCACCCCGCGGATCGGGTTTCGGATATCCACGAAACCCGACCCAAACCGACCCGTGCTTACCCTTAATTCCATTCTAAAGTGTTTTTTGCTGAATTTGTGTTTTTTGTTGAGTTGTCAACATGTTATTGGGGGGAGTAAAACTCTTGTATTACAACTCATCCGTATTGAAGAAGCTCTCTATTTTTCAAACTTAAAAGGCCAAAACGCAAAACTTGTCATAAAGTATCTCATCTTTTATAAAGTTCATAGCTATAATGAGTCATTTTACTCATCCAACAAATACTTCAAAATAGAGTATTTTTATCCATTTTGCTAGAGATACTTGACCTTTTAGTCTTTTATTGTTATTATTATTATTTTCTCTCCATCTATCTCTTTCTCCCTCAACTTTCACAATAAAAAATAATATTTATAAGAAATAGATTGTGAGATAAATAAACTGTTAGAGTTTCTATTGAAAAATTAGTAGTTAAAAATGAAAAAAAAATTAAAAAAGTATTTTAAATAGCTAAAATAACTGCTCCTGTTGAAGATTATCTAAGTGAGTAAAGTGTATTTTTGTTTTGAGAAGAGAAAACAAAATTTTAGCAAATATAACCTTGTTTTTTTTTTAGCTGAATTTAAAGATTTTATAACTCTCGGGTCACAAAATTATTTATGGTCTTATCCTCCTAAAGCTGGATTAAATTTTCAAATACAAAAATATTAACGTTAAGATGCGTCCATAACCAAAAGGAGAAAAAATTGGCAAAATTTTAGCGCACAGAGCCTCTCCCAATCATCACATCAGTAGGTAGGGTTTTACAAAAAACGTCAATACCTTTTTCGTCTTCCTAGGTTTTGTTGCCGTTGTAACTATGGATCACCTAATTTGCTTAGCAGACCTCTCAATTATAAAAGAAATTGGTTTCTACTTTTACCGACATTGCTTTAGTAGACAGAAAACACATTAAATAACTTCTCTTTTTTTTTACTTTCCACTTAGGTAATGTTTGGTAGATGAAATGATTATTTTAAGAAATAAGATAAATAGAGTAAATTAGTTTTGAAATAATCATTTCAATGACTATGATAGAATAACTATTTTTTCAATTGAGAGAATAATCATTCCCTTAAATTAAAAAAAATGGTTATTCCTTCAATTAAATGAATAACTATTCATTCATTACACTTATTCCATACTTTCCATACTATTTCATGAAATAATTATTCCTTGTATCAAACATGTCCTTAGTATTCGAAGCATTCTCAACTCTTTTATTTTTCTTAGTTCGTTTCTTAGTTCTGTTCGTATTAGGAGTGGCAAAGACTCTTCCTTGTAATTTTTTTTCTTTTTCCGATTTCCCTTATTTGATTTTTTTTAAAAAAAAGGCTACAAAATATTTACTTGTTGATTATTTTATGATGCCCATTTTATCGATATCCATGAATGGTATTCGTAACAGAATTTACGCTCAAGATTTTTTTTTTTATTGCTCAAGATTCCTACTTCTCCGGCTTAAAAAAATATTATTGGATCCTCTAAGATACTCTTGGAATGGCAATAATCAAGCCAATATTTCATCACTGATCGATTGTGAAAATTTGTGGGAATAATGGGTTTTGTGAAAATTTGGCTTTGATTTGAGAGCTTTTTGAATCTGAACTATTGCTTTCAAATAAATTGATTTGAGTTTTTGAAACATCACCGTTTATTATCACTTATTATATAATAAATATTAACATGGTAAATTTATGGCTTATTAAAATATAACAAAATATAGTCAATATAAAAACGGTAAATTCTTAGTCGGAAAAACTAGTCAAATAATCGACTAAAAATAATGCAGATTGCTGAGTAATTCGAGTCCAGATCTTGCGCAATTTTCACTATTCCATTTTTGTGCTGAATTTAAGAAGAGACAGTCTCATAATTTCAAGGAATTTCAATAAAAAGTGTATAAACTGATGAATAACCAGTAAAACTCTGACAAGCCAAATATAATTTAGAATTAAATCAACAGCCGAAATAAATAAAATTAATTACATAAATAAATAATTAAGAATCCATAAGCCTGAGGAGGGTAAAATCAAAATTGCTCATCTAGAACGCCAAAACCCCAGCGAGTACTGCAACAGCCAGAGATCCAGCGACTGCGAAATGGTTCGAAACGGCACCGTTCAAGGCAGGGCCAGGGGCTTCAGATGGTGGAGCGGAGATCGATGAGGGAGATTTCGCTGGAGCGTCGGAGGACGCCGGAGGTGGAGACGGCGGGGAGTTCACGGTAGGCGCAGCCGCGTGAGGAGAAGGCACGGAAACTGGTGGATTTGCGGCCGGAGACGGTGCCAGAGAGGTGGGAGACTTGGCCGGTGGAGATGTCGCCGGCGTAGATTTTTTGGGAGAGGCTGCCGGAGAAGACGCCGGTGATTGTGCTATGGCGGAGCTCACCAACATTGCGGCCAGGAACACAAGAATTGCAGTTGAGTAAGCCATTCTAGAAGTTTCAAGCACAAAGAGAGAGAGAGAGAGAAAGTTCAGAGCAGAGAAAGAGAGAGAGTACGAGAGGGATTTGAGAATAGCAGAGAAGGTGGGGGTATTTATAGGAGGGATTTAGCGTGTTGTTAGTGCAATTACGAGTATACCACTAGGTAGATCCGACGGTGGAGATTGCTTATACACTAAGTAGCCAAGTCAGATGAAAAGTCGATAACACGGTTTTTCAATTTTGATGCTTCGCCACTAAGGTACAGTTGTCGTCGAATCAATGGCGTACGCATGGGGTTGTGGACTCAGGTACGTTCACAATGTGAACCGCCGGATTGAGTACTTTATTTGTAACGGTCGAAAATGGAACGGTGCAGATGATTCAGGCATGTGAACTCTGGGACCACTTTGAGCACATAATTGAAACGGTACAGCTGTTTTTGATCAATAATACTATTTGGTTCCTAAAATCAAGCAATCATAGTGTTCCTTCCTTTTTCTTCCAAACAAATATATCTAACCAGTTAAAGAATCCTGGCTGTATGGTACCCCATCTTAACTGAAAAATAGATTTTTTTTTTTCCCTATTCAAAGGAAAAAAAAAAATTAAAAGGGATAGTTTCCGCTTCTAAACCTTAGCGAGAAAAGTATAGGAGAGTAATCAGAAACTTCCAAACGAAAAGTTTAAAATGAATTATTTGACAATATGGTATGCACAAAAATTTACAAATTTAAATTATTTCAAAATTGTCCATTCCGTGAAGGATAGGAGTTGCTCGTTGATCTCAGCAAAAATATGGGCTATAATATTAATAGATGCTGTAATATTTTTTAAAATACAATTAAAAGCACATATTGACTCACTAGGATTATATTTTTTCTAATGACTATATCTTTCTATTTTACAAGTATTTTGAAATACATTCTTCCTTTTTTTTTATTGATATTGATGAAGATTACAATTATATTTCCATACATGATCCACCGTGTATCACCGCTGGTGCCTGGTGCCACTAAAATGTCCACAATGCTTAGATCATTACAATAATTAAGAGTACTTTTTTTTTTTTAATAACAAAAGAAAAATATCGTACCCATAATTAATTACATAAAATATTATTGTATTAATAGGACACGAATCCACTATACTTTGAAAGAAATTGTAGCTTTTAAAATTATGAGAATTTAAGCAGTCTTTTATATTGAACAGTTTAAAACATATTATCTTTTAAAAATATAACATATTATCAAGATAGTCAAAGAACTTTTAGCGTGACTATCAAGCCACACTTTGTTGTAGCAGCAACAATCTGAAGAGACTACCGAGACGACATTTTAACTGTTTGCTCTAAGCACCTTCCCTCCCAACTAAGGGGAAGCCAACGCTGCCTTCCTGGCGGTGCAGCTTGTCTCTCATTTTGGAATCTCTTCTCTTATTCTTGAAAGGGACTCCTTGACTATCATCGTTGCAATCAACTCTTTGCATCTCAAAACTAAATGGGCCTCAACCCATGTTTTTTGCCGCTTCTATCCTTTACAGAATGGACAGCTTCAAAGATTCTAAATTTGCAAATTTCTATACATACCATATCTCGTCACCTTTTATTTGGTCTCAATTACTCTTATATATTTTTCTCGTTAAGGTTTAGAAGTGGAAAAAATTCCTTTTTAACCCCCCTCCCCTTTTTTTTACCCTTTGAATAAATTAAAAAAAAAACCCTGTTAACACGCTGAATTATTTCTCAGATCAATAAATAAAAATTAAAATATAATCTATTTTTCAGCTAAGATGGCCTACCATACAGCCAAGATTCTTTAACTGGTTAGGTATATTTGTTTAGAAGAAAAAGAAAGGAATGCAATGATTGCTTGATTTTAAGAAATAAATAGAATTAGTGGTCAAACTAGCTGGACCGTTTCAATTATGTTCCCCAAAGTGGTTCCATCGCATGTTCACATGCCTGAATCATCTGGGATTATACCAGTACATTGAATGATAATTTGAAAAAGTATAAAAGTAAAAATAAAATTTAAAAAAAAATAAAAGAAAAATATATATATATAATATTTCTCATGACTAAAACACAACTTTTTTTTTTTTTCTTTATCGATAAAGCATCTTATTAAAGTGCCAATGAACAGCCTACCAAAACTACTTTTGACCTCAATTTACTTTTTATTTGAACAAATATTTTCTTTAAAATGCACAGTGAAAGATGAGATGCCATTTACAAAATATATAGGCCATACATACAAATGAGATGAGGTGGCATTCACAAAATCTGCACTAAAAAGTAGTGTAATTACTTTCATGTTTAATGTGTTTGAATTCATGTATATCTTACTTCAAATATTTTGAATTACTAAAAAATATGAATTCATTTTATTAACAATTATAATCTGCCTCTTTGTAAGGATTTAGTTTGGTTATAAATTTTTTTTTTTTAAAAAAAAAACTATTATAATCTATAGTTAGATTTAGAGTTAGATTTAAATTGTAGCATGCAACTAGATTTAAATGTTAATCTATAGTTAGATTTAAATTGTAGCATGCAACTTACAAATAATAAAAAAAAAAGGTAGCATGCAATTGCAAGCTAGAATTAGTAAGGATGCATTACCAAATAATAATAATAATACTTACAAAAATAATAATAATAAGGATGCCCATGTATACAAAATCCTAGATGCATGAAGAGCCTTCATGTGTTCCCGGTAATAAATTGACAATAAAATGAAGCGAAAAAGGAATGTGGAGCGTTTCATTTATATATTGTAAAAAAAAATTACAGCACCTATATTGTAGTTTTTTAAGGGTTTAAATTTTATTTTATTTTTTTTCTTACACATAGAACACTTGAAATTAAATTTAGGTCCTAAAAAAACCTTCACATATGTTGTAGTTTTTTTTTTACAGCCTCTAAGCCTAATCCCAAGCAAATATATTAGTGATTTTTGGGGGTGTGCAATTTTTTTTTTTATATGGGTTAAATACACTAAAGCTTTTTCAATTAACAACCATTTTTTATAAATTCTCACAAACTGACAAGTGTGACACTTAGATACACCAAACTACAATTTTGTTACAATTAAGCAACTTTTATGTCATTCTTTCAAAAATGCCCCTATTTTAGTTTTTTGTTTTTTTTTTTTAAAAAAAAAAAACTAAAATAAAAATAAAAAAATTAAAAAAAAACAAAATTTTGTTTTTTTAGTTATTATTATTATTTTAAAAGAAAATAAGGGTATGTTTGGAAGAAAGACAGAAAAATTGCTTAATTGTAACAAAATGATAGTTTGATGTATTCAAGTGTCACACATGTCAGTTTATGTGACTTCCTTTTTTTCTGATACTAGTTCAAGAGGCATATATGTATTTAACCCTTTTGGTATTCTTTCGTATTTTTGTTTAATTGTAAATACCAAGTAATAAAAAATATTTAAAATTATGTTTGGATGGTTTAGAGAGTATAAAACAAAATTGGGAATATATGTTTGAGAATGTGAATTAAATTGAATATAATTGAAAAAAGTAAAATTAAAACTAAAAAAAAAAAAAAAAGTTTTGGCTATCCCCATAAAAACCAGGGGTAGAAGGCGAACCACCCCCAACCGATGTTCTAACGAGGGTGACTTGCTGCTTGGGGGTGTTTCGGCCACCACCACTAGTGTGTTTTTTTTTTTTTTATTGCTTTTTCTTTTTTCTTT
>FXXK01000278.1:25194-48898 GCA_900184695.1 Betula pendula
TATATATATATGATGGACTATTCATAATATGAGTGATATTTATATGATAAAATAATACTAAGTGATTGATAAAATAAAAATTAGAGTAAGGGTCCTAAGACAACTAATTTATGTGATTGGATACTAATAATAATATCTATGTAATTGTTAATGCAGAGAAGAAGTGTTATATTGTTTTTAAGGAGAGTAGGATAAGTCATGACGTACTTACTAGGGTGACAATTGTGTTTCTTTATAATAAGTTATTGTCTTATTCATATGCATGTGTTATAACTGTTCGTGAAATACAATGCTAATGTGAATTGAATAATGCTAAGGTGAAAACAAATGGAACAAAACCTAGGTTATGTAACCGCTGGGGGGGAGGCATAAGCAGTGACTTGAGAACTATGTTCATAAACCGATAAAAAGAGAACTAATGTTGGGACCGTAGGCTTTCCAGGTGCAAACTGGTAAACTTATAAGTGGAAAGGAATTAACATTGATAAAATGTCGGTATGAACGCTAACTAGGGAGAGAGTGTAATCGGATTGCATCTAAGATTGACAAAGCGAATTCACAACGTGTGCATACACAAATCATTCATTATAATATTGTCATTCTGTATTGTGTAATAATTCAATGAATGTTATATTAGATTATAGACTACTTGTTATCCTAATGTAATGGATGATGTCATGTTTTGCATAGACTGTGATGCAGGAAGGTGAAGCGATGTCACTTTTTCACTAGTTTTGATGGTTAAGTAATAGACTTTGCAAGTTGAAGTTAATCCCTGAAGAGGACCTTGTTTTGTTATGCTATAACTGTTTCTTCTTGTTTTGTTGTTATGATTAAAAATAGTCTAAACTGTATTATGTTTGACACTAGCTTAATGTCTGCAACTGTTGTGCGCATCTGGCACTCTTACTTTATTTTGGTACATCTGAGTCACTTGTGTGTAACGACCTGTCAAATAGCAGAATGGAGAAAGTCAGAAGACTCCCAAACAAGAGTGAGAAAGATGATGGGCTAAGAGAGACTTAAACGAGAGTGGAGAAAGAGATGGTGCGATGCTAGGAGTGAGAAAGAGCTGTGCTAAAGTCTTAGAGAAATGAGATGTTGAACTTAACAAAACCCTAACACCAAACGACGTCATTTTGGTGCTTCAAACACCAAACAACGTCATTTTGGTTATTTATATAATAATATAAAAATTTAATATATATTAATATATAGTGAGCGGTATTGGTTATTAATCGTCTACCCAAAATCCTAAACTCGGTAAGCCGTTAGTGGTTTTTAAAAACCTCCCCGCCCTAGGTGGCAATAGTCGTTTTTAATAACCACCTACAAAACGGTTATGCGGTTGCAGCTTAATAGGTGGTTAGGGTTACGAGGTGGTTATCAAACCGTCCTGTTGTGTACACAGCTTACCATACCATCATCAAACACCAACATGGTTAGGCTACTTCTAGCAAAAGATCATCACGCATGTGTTGAGTCAAACGAGCTAGCTCCATAAGGTGTATCCGTTGCTGGTATTCATCTAGAAATGAAATCACAAAATAGGAGTCTTTGGCTTTTTGATTACCAATTTGATGCAGTGTTGAAGAAAAAAACAATATGAGGCAAGAAAACACAGAGAGTCTCACACATCAGAGATTCGCTCCCAAGGAAATTGTAATATCCTCAACGTTAACTAAACAGATCCATATTGTGTTAAATTACATCACCTTTATAAAAGTCCTACCACTTATTCAATAAGAAATAATGAAAAAGAAAATAGAAGATAAACCACAACTAATAACAATGACATCCTAACACATATCTATTACTGCCAGATGTGAAAGACTTCTTCAACTTCAGCTGACCATGATATTGGGTGGACGCTATTCTTTACTGACGTGTTGGTGTAATTGGCAGTTATGTTTTCTCCCGTGGGATGGTACGCTGTGCAACGTAAAATGCACGTGTCTCTAATTGCCCTTGATTTGTTGCAACATCATTTGTGGCAATCCGCTTTCATGAGGTGATGTTGCAGATGCACAACAACCCAATTTTGCAACACTGAGACCAAGCAATTCCTCCAACTCTTCTCTTGGCAATGAAATGGCGATAAACTTCTTCAATTATTGTGCTTTCTTCCTATGTCATCATTATTGTCTCATCATCAGCATCTTCTTCACAGTGCATTGACGAGTCCACTATATCATCATCGACACCGTTCGGGCAAAGGCCATTGCAGAAATTGTGAATCTAACACCATCTTTGGAACATGTCATCAGTAGGGTCTTTCCCCAGTGATACATCCTCTAGCAAGAGTACCCCAAAGCTGTAAATATCTCCAATGTACAGAAACTTGGCCACCATCCCATACTCTGCATTTATATACATGAATCACAAGATACTATAGTCTTCTAAATTTCAGTTTATCAACTAAGCATATTTACTACTTAATATAACAATTTGTATTTTTTTTTATTCTATGGAAAGAAAAAGAAACTTATTTCCATGGCCGAATTGAAATTTCACTTGAAATATATATATAATTGAATTAAAGATTAGACTTTAGTTATCAAATTAGGCTGACCTCTAGTTCATGTTTGTTGTGTAAAACTTGGAAACCAAGTACTGTAAGTTGAAAGCATACCTGAGGAATGTACCCAATAGAACCCTTTAGCGCAACTGACAAAATAGTCTGACATGGATGATTTTTTGAGAATTATGTGTGTGCTTCAAACAAGAACTTCTCGCTAATCCAAAAGTCGCCCACATGTGCCACATATCTTCATTGAGGAAGACAGGCTTGGCTTTAGATCACAGTGAACAATCGTCGTTGGCAATGAGATGGGAGATATTCCAATGCATAAGCAACATCCAATGGCTAGTGTTTAGTCTTGAATAATAGCTCAATCTCTTGCATCGATGTTGGTTCATCCTCTATAGGATGCAACCACTATGTCTAGGCTCCATTAGACATGAACCTCAAAACTAGACCTCTTAAATTCGTTCCCTTGATGATCAATGCTTGAGCAAGCAGTGATAATCGTTAGAAGATTACGATGCGTAAACTTCTCAAAGCATTGCGTTCATCAATGAAACCTTGGATGCTCCTTGTTGTTGAAGGTTAAAACTGTTAACTGCAACAATTTCTCATTGCTAGAAAGGAATCCTTTGTATATCAGAACCAAAACTACCTGATCACCGATCAAATTGTCTCAAAGAAACACTTAGTTGATGCGTTGGAGTTCTGCATAAGATATACAGGCCAATCGCCATCCTGTAAGGAAGGACGCGGCCAAAGGTCTCTTTCTCATTTTTTAACCACATAACATTGAGGAAAAAAACGCAAATAGAGCAAGTACAAATATGACTGGAATTACTACTTTCGAGTTGCAAGGCGTTTCATGAGAATAGTGACCTCTTTCTGTTGCATTTTGTAAAGTAATTCTTGGGTACCCACCGCATAGATTGTCATTTCAAAGATTTGAAATTGCGCTTTACATTCAAAAAAATCCTTCACTTGAACTTTTCCCTCGAAATCATTATGAAGAAGATTGAGGAATGCTAAGTGACGAAAATTGCTGAAGAAATTCCAGGAATTTGCCCTGACAATAGTTGCGTGAAAGATCAATTTGTTTCTAAACTCTCAATGTCTTCAAAGATGGAGGAATTGCTCTTCAAATGCAATTACCCTTCCAAATGTAAACTTCCAAACTAATACACTACAAGGGAAGCCAGGAATTTCACCAGTTAATCTATTTTCCTGCAGAGAGTCTAACTCCCCAGATTTTTCAGTACTCACTTCAAATGGAGTTTACCTGTCAAAGAAGTATTAGACATGACCAAAGAAATCGAAAGGAAGAGACCAAATGACCTGTTTTGTATGGTACCATTGAAGTTGTTACTAGAAAATGTTTAGTTGAAGCAATTTTTGGCAATTTCCTAAGTTAAGGGTATGCTTCCCTCAAAACCTGTTATCTTTTGATAAAGAGAACTTATCACATTTAGTTAGTTCCCTAAGGAGAAGGGACGCCCTGAAAATTGTTATTGTTCAATATAATTTCTGGTAAACTGTTTGAGCTTCCCAAAACATCCGGGAGAGTACCTCCCAAATAGTTAGGTTTCAAATCCCAGACCAATCAAGTTAACAAGGTTCCCAATCCCAAATGGGTATATGTTCCCATGTATACTATTTCCATCCATTAGCAAGAAAATTCAGCTAGTCGAAAGGTTGGCTATGGAGTGGGCAGTACTCCACAAATTGATAGAAGAAGAATCAAGTGCTCCAAACTAGTTACAGTTAGCCAAAAAAGGAGAAATTAGTTCAGGTCACCAACCTTTTCATTTCCAAGTCTAATTGCGCTTGAAATAAGATAACCAAGCCACGCAAACTTGCTAGATTTTGAGGCACTGCTCCCGGTTGAGACATATAGTACCAATTGAAGCAACGGAAGTCTAAAGTCATTTGACAATGAAAGGGGAATGGTCCTATTGAACTATTCTCAGCGCAGAAAAATCTTCAAAGGTTAGGAAGAGTAAGGCCAAGATCTGATGGAAGGGTTCCATGCCAGCTGGTTTTGAGTACGAGAAAAAGAATATGGAAGATATATTAGAAATCGGAGAGGGATAGTACCTGTAAGGTTTATTCCATAAAGTTGAAAGAATCCCAAGCGTGTCTGATTAGACGACCAAGCTCACTAGTAAGCTCCCTTGTAGATTGTACAGGTCGGGAAGGGCAAGAAATACAAAGAAGAAAGGTTTCCATCCACGCTGGGATAGTTCCTGTAATGTTGTTTCCACTAAGTTGCAAGGAAACCAACTTTGACAATGACATGAACTGTCTGGACATCTGCCCACAAGTTTGTTGATACAAACCTCAAGCTTCTAATGTTTGTTACAGTGACTTGATTAGTTGCAGGTTCCCACCAAGAAATTAAAATTCAATTTGAGACGCTGCAGCGCCGTACCTTCCCACTTCTGAGGAAGTTCACCATCGATGCTGTTTTTGCCAGTATGATTCAGTAAGTTGAGTAAGATCCCCATAGAAGGTAGTATGGGCCAGCCCATACGCCAATCTTTGAGCTTCCAGGTCAGAAGCATTACTGCTTTTCCTGGAGGGGCTGATGTAACACCAACCCCAGTGCAGAAATGGGTGGAATTTCATTCATAATGCTCATGATCTGAAGTGGGTCTTCACGAATCTGTTTTCTTGAAGTCAAGCAACGCCAAGCGATCAGACCATCTGCAAAAAGGGTTCTGCAGATTTCAACTTGGGCTCATAACAAAGAAGAATTCCGTGAAAAGAATATTAACAAGAATCCACTTGGATGCAGACAAAGAGTGCTCCATCTGCAGGTTGGAAATATATTTTCAAGTCTAGATACCAGATCTAGTTGCTTGATCTGAAAATATAAGCGTTGTTTGGAATTTATACCCCGGCTGCCCTTGTGGGTCCTGGTGTATAGCATTCCTTATTGTACGGACAAATGCTCAAAAAATGTTGAGGTATGCGATGGGCCCACTATCTTCCACATCTTCACCATCTCACGGCAAATATTTGTCCACATGAATCTTCCAATTTTTTCAAGAGGAATATTAGTATATTAATTAAAAATTTGGGAAATTTCACAAACTCCCCTAAACATTCATGCCTTTTGCAAATTCTCCCCTCAAACTTCAAAACTCTCACTTATGTATTTAAGTTTCATTTTTCAATCCCCCCTCCGTTAGGATTTTTCGTTAAATCCTAACGAAGGGTGTAGAATACCCAAATTATCCTATAATATTTTCAATTTCAAATTTTTTTTTAAAAAAACATGATCAGTTTGGTCACCTGGACCCAAGGTGGGTCGCCTCGCGACCACGCAGCGTGGGCCAACCGTGACCCACGCTGGTCACGTTGGACCCAGCAGTGGTCACCAGACCAACGCGGGGTCTGGTTGTGACCCCTGCGTGGTCGGTGACCACGGTGGGTCACGGCGTGACCCAACGCTGCGGTCACGGCGTGACCCAACGCTGGGTCACACTGACCCAACGCGGGTCGCGACGTGACCAAGCTGGGTCACGTCGTGACCCAGCGTTGGTCACGCCGTGACCCAGCGTTGGTCACGCGTGACCCAGCGTGGTCACCAGACCCACGGCGGGTTGGTTGTGACCCGCCGTGGGTCTGGTGACCCGGCTGGGTCCGGCGTGACCCAACGCTGGTCACGCGTGACCCAACGCTGGGTCAATCGGGCGTGACCCAACGCTGGTCACAACGTGGACCAACGCGGGTGCGAAGTGACCCAAGTGGGTCCACGCCGTGACAGCGTGGTCACCAGACCACTGCTGGGTCACGCCGTGACCAACGCTGGTCACAATCACAACGTGACCGCGCTGGGTACGTTGTGACAGCGTTGGGTCACGGGTGACACGGCTGGGTCCACCCGTGACCAAGGTCTGACCCAAACAATTTTTTTTTTTAATAATTTTTATTTGAAAATAAGGGTAAATTGGTCATTTTAAAAAAAGTTTAGCTAAAAGTTATTCACCCTTTGACCGTCTATCTTAACAGAATTGACTAACGGAGGGGGGATTGCAAAAATTGAAACTTAAATTACACTAATTGAAGGTTTTGAAGTTTGAGGGGAGAATTGCAAAAGGCATGACAGTTAGGGGGGTTTGTGAATTTCCCTAAAAATTCTTTAAAAAATTAATTAACATTTTTTATTTTTTAAATAAAATGAAGTCATCCCTTTATTTAAAGAGGTAAACTCCATTTGACTTAAAAATAAAAAAAAAATATATAATCATTCTAAAGAGTTTTTTTAAAAAAATACTAACATATCTATCCAAATTCAAATGCATAAACTTTTTTCTTTTCTTAATGAAAAATTACGCTAGAATTAACCGAACGAGAAAAGGTGGGGTATCACAAAGACTGGAAAAAGTCTTCAAGTCTTCTGAAGAAATCCGTACAGTTAGTAGTTACAGTACTTATGAGGTTAGTTGCTTTTAAAGTGTTTTGGTTGAATAACTAACAAAATAAAATAATTCAATAAATTTTAATTATCATTTAAAACATATAAATATAACTAATTATTTATGTTTTTCATGCATATCGTTAATTTATTCAATTTTTCCCATTAATTTTCATGTTTTAAAATCGTTATATAATTTTTTTTTACTATAATCTTATATTATTTTCTCAATATAAGTATAAATGTAACTTAAAAGCATATACAATAAATTGGAGATGAATAGAGATTAAAAAATCTGCTAGATGCAAGAATTAACATGCGGAGAACAGAAATCAAAAGAAGGAATTGCATATATTCATTTATGGTGCGCTTAGTACCTCAGATATTGTTATGTTATTATAAAAAATAATAGTTTTATTAAAATAAAATAAATTAATAGAATAGTATGGGTATTAGAGTAAATAATAAGGCCAATGTTAAATAGTTATTTTCATTGTCTATGAAGAAATGCTTATTTCTTAAAATCGAAAAATAGTTATTTATCTTAATTTCATTTCACTGTTTTTAATTTTTAATAAATATTTATTTTTTTTATAAAATATTACTCTGCATATCAAATATAATTTTTTTTTAAATAACAAAAAAAAAAAGATTCTATTTAACTTTATTTTATTTTTAATAAAAACTATTATTTTTTATAATAACATAACAATTCTAGGTACTAAGCGCACCATAAATGAATATATGCAATTCCTTCTTTTGATTTCTGTTCTCCGCATGTTAATTCTTGCATCTAGCAGATTTTTCTAATCTCATTCATTCCAATTTATTGTATATCATTTTAAGTTACATTTATACTTATATTGAGAAAAATATATGTAAGATTATTAGTAAAAAAAAAAAATTATATAACGATTTTAAAACATGAAAATTAATGGAGAAAAATTGAATAAATTAACGATATGCATGAAAAAACATAAATAATTAGTTATATTTATATGTTTTAAATGATAATTAAAATTTATTGAATTATTTTATTTTGTTAGTTATTCCAAACAAACACTTTAAAAGCAACCTAACCTCATAAGTACTGTAACTACTAACTGTACGGATTTCTTCAGAAGACTTGAAGACTTTTTCCAGTCTTTGTGATACCCCACTTCTCATCGGTTAGATTCTCAGCGTAACTTTTTCATTAAGAAAAGAAAAAAGTTTATGCATTTGAATTTGGATAGATATGTTAGTATTTTTTTAAAAAAAACTTCTTTAAGAAATTGATTAATATTTTTTTTTTATTTTTTTAAGTCAAATGGAGTTTACCTCTTTAAATAAAGGGATGGACTTCATTTTATTTAAAAAATAAAAAATTGTTTAATTAATTTTTAAAGAAATTTTAGGGAAATTTCACAAAACCCCCCTGAACTGTCATGCCTTTTGGCAATTCTCCCCTCAAAACTTCAAAACCTCTCAATTTAGTTTATTTAAGTTTCATTTTTTGCAATCCCCCCCCTCCGTTAGTCAAATTTCTGTTAAGATAGACGTCAAAAGGGTGAAATAACTTTTAGGCCCTAACTTTTTTAAAAAATGACCATTTTAACCCTTATTTTCAAATAAAAAATTATTTAAAAAAAAAAATTGTTTGGGTCAGACCCTGGGTCACGGGTGGACCCAGCCGTGGTCACCCGTGACCCACGCTGGGTCACAACGTACCCAGCCGCGGGTCACGTGTGTGATTGTGACCCAGCGTTGGTTCACGCGTGACCCCGAGCGTCTGGGTTGTGGTCACGGCGTGACCCAGCTTGGGTCACGTCGGACCCGCGTTGGGTCACGTTGTGACCCAGCGTTGGGTCACGCCGTGACCCAGCGTTGGGTCACGCCGTGACCAGCGTTGGGTCACGCCTTGACCCAGCCGTGGTCACCAGACCCACGGCGGGTCACAACCAGAACCCGCCGTGGGTCTGGGGACCCACGGCTGGGTCACGGCGTGACCAACGCTGGGGTCACGGGTGACCCCAACGCTGGGTCACGCGACCCAGCTTGGTCACGTCGCGACCCGCGTTGGGTCACGTTGTGACCAGCGTTGGGTCACGCCGTGACCCCAGCGTTGGGTCACGCCGTGACCCAGCCGTGGTCACCAGACCCACGGCGGGCGTCACAACCAGACCCCGCCGTGGGTCTGGTGACCCACGGCTGGGTCACAACGTGACCCAGCGTGGGTCACGGTTGGCCCACGCTGCGTGGGTCGCGGCTGACCACGTTGGTCCAGGTGACCCAACGTGCGGTCACTTTTTTTTAAAAAAAAAAATTTGAAAATTGAAAATATTAAGGATAATTTGGTAATTAACACCCTTCAGTTAGGATTTAACGAAAAATCCTAACGGAGGGGGATTGCAAAAAATTGAAACTTAAATACACTAAATTGAGAGGTTTGAAGTTTGAGGGGAGAATTGCAAAAGGCATGGACAGTTTAGGGGGGTTTGTGAAATTTCCCCAAATTTTTAATTAATATACTAATATTCCTTCTTGAAAAAATTGGAAGATTCATGTGGACAAATCATTTGCCGTGAGATGGTGAAGATGTGGAAGATAGTGGGCCCATCGCATTCAACATTTTGTGCATTTGTCCCAGTACAATAAGGAAATGCTATAGCACCAGGACCCACAAGGCAAGCCCGGGGTATAATATTCCAAACAAACGCTTTAATATTTTCAGATCAAGCAAACTAGATCTGGTATCAGACTTGAAAATTATATTTCCAACCATGCAGATGGAGCACTCTTGTCTGCATTCCAAGTGGATTCTGTTAATATTCTTTCACGGAATTCTTCTTTTGTTTATGAGCCCAAGTTTGAAATCTGCAAGAATTCCCTCTTTTGCAGATGAGTCTGATCGCTTGGCGTTGCTTGACTTCAAGAAACAGATTCGTGAAGACCCACTTCAGATCATGAGCTTATGGAATGATTCCACCCATTTCTGCCACTGGTTTGGTGTTACATGCAGCCCCTCCAGTAAAAGAGTCATGCTTCTGAACCTGGAAGCTCAAAGATTGGCTGGCTCCATAACACCTTCTATGGGGAATCTTACTCACCTTACTGGAATCATACTGGCAAACAACAGCATCGATGGTGAAATTCCTCAAGAAGTGGGAAGGTTACGGCGCCTGCAGCGTCTCAAATTGAATTTCAATTTCCTTGGTGGGAACCTTCCAACTAATCTAAGTCACTGTACAAAACTTAGAGAGCTTGAGGTTGCTATCAACAAACTTGTTGGGCAGATTCCAGACCAGTTCATTTCATTGTCAAAGTTGGTTTCCTTGCAACTTAGTGGAAACAACATTACAGGAACTATCCCAGCGTGGATAGGAAACCTTTCTTCTTTGTATGTTCTTGCCCTTGCCTCGAACAATCTACAAGGGAGCATACCTAGTGAGCTTGGTCGTCTATCACGCTTGGGATTCTTTCAACTTTATGGGAATAACCTTACAGGTACTATCCCTCCTCCGATTTATAATATATCTTCCATATTCTTTTTCTCTGTTACTCAAAACCAGCTGCATGGAAGCCTTCCATCAGATCTTGGCCTTACTCTTCCTAACCTTGAAAGATTTTTCTGCGCTGAGAATAGTTTCATAGGACCTATTCCCATTTCATTGTCAAATGCTTCTAGACTTCAGTTGCTTCAATTGGGTACTAATGGTCTCACCGGGACAGTGCCTCAAAATCTAGCAAGTTTGCGTGGCTTGGTTAATCTTAATTTCAAGCGCAATAGACTTGGAAATGGAAAAGTTGGTGACCTGAATTTTCTCCATTTTTTGGCTAACTGTACTAGTTTGGAGCACTTGGATCTTTCTTCTAATCAATTTGGTGGAGTACTGCCCAACTCCATAGCCAACCTTTCCGACCAGCTGAATTTTCTTGCTATGGGTGGAAATAGGATACATGGACATATCCCCATTGGGATTGGGAACCTTGTTAACTTGATTGGTCTGGGATTTGAACGTAACTATTTGGGAGGTCCTCTCCCGGATGCTTTTGGGAAGCTCAAACAGTTACAGAAATTATATTTGAACAATAACAAATTTTCAGGGCCGATCCCTTCCTCCTTAGGGAACTTAACTAAATTGATAGTTCTCTTTATCAAAGATAACAGATTTGAGGGAAGCATACCCTTAAGCTTAGGAAATTGCCAAAAATTGCTTCAACTAAACCTTTCTAGTAACAATCTCAATGGTACCATACCAAAACAGGTCATTGGTCTTTCTTCCCTTTCGATTTCTTTGGTCATGTCTAATAATTCTTTGACAGGTAAACTCCCATTTGAAGTGAGTTACTTAAAAAATCTTGGGGAGTTAGATCTCTCAGAAAATAGATTAACTGGTGAAATTCCTGCTTCCCTTGGTAGTTGTATTAGTTTGGAACGTTTACATTTGGAGGGTAATTCATTTGAAGGAGCAATTCCTCCATCTTTGAAGACATTGAGAGGTTTAGAACAAATTGATCTTTCACGCAATAACTTGTCAGGGCAAATTCCTGAATTTCTCAGCAAGTTTTCGTCACTTAAGCATCTCAATCTTTCTCATAATGATTTCGAGGGAAAAGTTCCAAGTGAAGGGATTTTTTTGAATGTAAGCGCAATTTCAATCTTTGGAAATGACAAGCTATGCGGTGGTATCCCAGAATTACTTTTACCAAAATGCAACAGAAAGAGTCCACATTCATCTCTGAAACGCCTTGCACTCAAAGTAGTAATTCCAGTCATATTTGTACTTGCTCTATTGCGTTTTTTCCTCACATGTTATGTGGTTAAAAAATGGAGAAAGAGACCTTTGGCCGCGTCTTCCTTACAGGATTGGCGATTGGCCTGTATATCTTATGCAGAACTCCAAGCATCAACTAATGGTTTCTTTGTAGACAATTTGATCGGTTCAGGTAGTTTTGGTTCTGTATACAAAGGAGTTCTTTCTAGCAATGGAGAAATTGTTGCAGTTAAAGTGTTAAACCTTCAACAACAAGGAGCATCCAAGAGTTTCATTGATGAATGCAATGCTTTGAGAAGTTTACGCCATCGTAATCTTCTTAAGATTATCACTGCTTGCTCAAGCATTGATCATCAAGGGAACGAATTTAAGAGTCTAGTTTTTGAGTTCATGTCTAATGGAAGCCTAGACCAGTGGTTGCATCCTATAGAGGATGAACAATATCGATGCAAGAGATTGAGCTTTATTCAAAGACTAAACATAGCCATGGATGTTGCTTATGCATTGGATTCCCATCTCCATTGCCAAACGCCGATTGTTCACTGTGATGTAAAGCCAAGCAATGTCCTTCTCAATGAAGATATGGTGGGCACATGTTGGCGACTTTGGATTAGCGAAGTTCTTGTTTGAAGCACCACATAATTCCTCAAAAAAATCAATCCATGTCAGACTATTTGTCAGTTGCGCTAAAGGGTTCTATTGGGTACATTCCTCCAGGTATGCTTTCAACTTACAGTAACTTGGTTCAAGTTTGACACAACAAACATGAACTAGAGGTCAAGCCTAATTTTGATAAAATCAAGTCTAATCTTTAAGTTCAATATATATATATTTCAAGTGAAATTTCAATATCGGGGGCCATGGGAAATAAGTGCTTCTTTTTCTTTCATAGAAAAAAAAAATACAAAATTGTTAAATATATAGTAGTAAATATGCATTAGTTGATAAATTCTGAAATTTAGAAGACTATAGTATCTTAGTGATCATGTATTAATAAATTGCAGAGTATGGGATGGGTGGCCAAGTTTCTGTACTTGGAGATATTTACAGCTTTGGGGTACTCTTGCTAGAGATGTTCACTGGGAAAAGACCTACTGATGACATGTTCAAAGATGGTGTTAGCATTCACAATTTCACTGCAATGGCTTTGCCCGAACGTGTCATGAATATAGTGGACTCGTCAATGCACTTTGAAGAAGATGCTGATGATGAGACAAATAATGATGACATAGAAGAAAGCACAATAATTGAAGAAGTTGATCGCCATTTCAATGCCAAGAGAAGAGTGGAGGATTGCTTGGTCTCAGTGTTGCAAATTGGGTTGTTGTGCTCTGCAACATCACCTCATGAGCGGTTGCCCACAAATGATGTTGTCAACAAATTAAGGGCAATTAGAGACACGTGCATTTTTACGTTGTCCAGCGTACATCACCAACGGAGGACAAACATAACTACCAATTACACCACACGTCAGTAAGATAGCGTCCACCCAAATGCATGGTCAAGCTGAAGTTGAAGAAGTCTTTCACATCTGCAGTAATAGATATGTGTTAGGAGTGTCATTGTTATTAGTTGTGTTTTATCTTCTACTTTTCTTTTCTTATTTCTTATTGAATAAGTGGTAGGACTTTTATAAGGTGATGTAATTTAAACCAATTGGTATCTGTTTAGTTAACGTTTGAGGATATTACAATTTCCTTGGGGATGCGACATCTCTGATAGCTTGGTGAGACTCTTGTGTTTTCTTGCCTCATATTGTTTTTTTCTTCAACACTGCATCAAATTGGTATCAAAGCCAAAGACTCCTATTTTGTGATTTCATTTCTAGATGAATACCAGCAACGGTAGCACTTATGGAGCTAGCTGTTTGACTCAACAACATCGTGATGATCTTTTGCTAGAAGTAGCTAACCATGTTGGTGTTTTGATGATGGGTATTAAGCTTGTACAAACAGGACGGTTATAACCACCTCGTAACCGCTAACCACCTATAACTGCTAACCGCATAACCGCTTTTGTAGGTGGTTATTAAAAACTACTAGCCACCTAGGGCGGGGAGGTTATTAAAAACCACTAACCGCTTACCGGGTTTAGGATTTTGGGTAGACGATTAATAACCACTAACCGCCTACCTATATATTAATATATATTAAATTTTTTCATATTTTATATATATATAACCAAAATGACGTTGTTTTGGTGTTTAACACCAAAATGACGTCGTTTTGGTGTTAGGGTTTTTGTTAAAGTTCAACATCTCATTTCTCTAAGACTTTAGCACAGCTCTTTCTCACTCCCTAGCATCGCACCATCTCTTTCTCACTCTCGTTTAAGTCTTCTCTAGCCCATCTCTTTCTCACTCTTGTTTGAGTCTTCTGACTTTTCTCCAATTCTGCATTGACAGGCTCGTACACACAAGTGCACTCAAGATGTACCAAATAAAAGTAAAGTGCCAGATGCGGCACAACAGTTGCAACATTAAGCTAGTTCAAACATAATACATGTTAAGACTATTTATTTAACTCATAACAAACAAAACAAGAAGAGACAGATATAGCATAACAAAACAAGGTCTCTTCAGGGATTAACTTCAACCTTGCAAAAGTCTATCTAGTTACCATCAAAACTAGTGAAAAAGGACCATCGCCTTCACCTCCTGCATCACAGTCTATGCAAACATGACATCATCACATTTACATAGATAAACAAGTAAGTCTACTAAATCCTAATATA
The DNA here is from genome assembly GCA_900184695.1 of Betula pendula. NCBI lineage: Eukaryota > Viridiplantae > Streptophyta > Magnoliopsida > Fagales > Betulaceae > Betula > Betula pendula. The sequence goes on from FXXK01000278.1 coordinate 39,629, forward strand.
ACATATCATTGAATTATTAAACAATACAGAATGACATATATAATGAATGATTGTGTATGCAACGTTGTGAATGCTTTGTTCAATCTTAGATGCAATCCGAATTACACTCCTCTCCTAGTAGGTTCAATACCGACCTATTTTATCAACTGTTATTCCTTCCCACTTATAAAGTTTACCAGTTTGCACTGGAAGCCTACGGTCCCAACATTAGTTCTTTTTATCGGGTTTATGAACATAGTTCCTCAGTCCACTGGTTAGCCTCCCCCCCAGCGGTTACTATACCAGTTTTGTTCATTGTTTTCACCTTAGCATATTATTCAATTTCACATAGCATGTATTTCACGAACAGTTATAACACATGCATATGAATAAGACAATAACTTATTATAGAAGAACACAATGTCACCCTCAGTAAGTACGTCCATACTTATCCTACTTCCTTAAAACAATAATAACAACTTCTTCTCTGCATAACAATATACATAGATATTATATATTAGTATCCAATCATCAATAATTAGTTTGTCTTAGGACCCTTACTCTTAATTTTTATTATTATCCATCACTTCATTATTATTTTATTCATCTATAAATATACTCATATATGAATAGTCCATCATATATATATATTGTCCATAGGTCCTTTGAATCATTAACTTATGGAATCTCGCATAAGTGAGGACATGCCATAAGGATCTCATTGACAAACAGTTCAAATAATCCAAATAAGCATTTAACCCGAATACCCCACCAAAGTAAGAGCATATCTCGATGATCTTTGTTATTTACATAAATAGTTAGCCAAACAAGATACGTTATCTCATAAACATCCCCACCAGAATAAGGGTTTATTACGAGAATTATAAAAGTAAAGTTAGTCACACAAGATTGACATCGTCTCATAAACATCCCAACTGTAATAAGGGCTTATCATGAGAATTATAAAAGTAAAGAGTTAGAGTTCGAAACTCTCATAGTTAGTCTACACTGAACCTCATGTCTGAATGTCGAAGCATAGTTAGAACTTTTTAGTGCGCGTAGTCATTCAAACATGAGTTGGAGTGTGACGACCGATTCATAATTACAATTAGTAACTATTTTTTTTTTTCTCGAAAACATAAAGTAATCATGAACCGTACTAATCGTCACAGGGTGATAAAAACACCTCTGTCATACATATATTTCATAACGTATTATGAGATTATATCTATTGCATCGGAGTCACATAATCATATATAATATAAACTGAGCGAAAACATATACTATGGGAGTAAACTTCATACATGGAGCTGACAACAAAATACTAATGATTAAAAGCTTAACCTGTGACATATACAAAAAGAATAGCTATACAAAATGCGTCACATGCGATATGAGCCAAATATACAACAACATTGTTTGTGAACACATCACAACAATATACAAAATAATAGACTATATGTCCAATCTATACAAAAGAATACATCCCATGATATCAGTCGTAATAGCTCAAGTAGTAGGCCACGGGATCGTCATCCACTCTTTCTGAACCTGTATCAACATCTATGCAACTGTAGAGATCATTCATGATTACATAGACGGAAAAAAAAAAGGATGAGTCAACAGTTTCAGTGAATAAAGTTTCACTGATTTTTCGTAATGAACCGATTAGTTGCTTTACATGGGTTTACAATAACAGCTACTAAGATTTGTCATTTATTTTTAAAACATAATGTGGCTGATGAAGTGAATACTGTAGTCATAAAAGCATATGAAATATAATAATATCTAAGTACGTATAAGCATATTCCAATCTCCCTAGTTGGAAGTATATACATACGTGCTCATCTACGATAATAATATATCATATAACTCAGCTACACTCATATACAGGTATTCCATCCCCTTTTGGCAAAACACAAGCATATAAGTATATCTAAGCAATAAAATATAAATCTCATATGCATCTAGCCGTAAGAATATACATATGTGCTTTTCCATTAAACCTCATATGCATACTAATACGTCTATAATAAAGTCCAATAAATTATATCATGAAACATTACATAAATCATCATGACTTAGCTACATTCACATACAAGCGTTCTAACCCATTTTGGCGAACAAGCATATAAGTGTATCTAACATCCATCTTATAAAATATCACATAAAATCATCATGTAAATCATGCTATACATGCTCTTCGTATGATCACAATTCTTTACCCTTGTGGCCGAGGTCATGTGCTCATAATTCTTTACCCTTGTGGCCGAGGTTCACGTGTTCACAATTCTTTACTCTTGTGGCTGAGGTTCATGTCCGTCTTTTAACTCATGTTCTTTTCATGCTTTCCTTACATATGCTCATAAATGTCATGTAAACATTTTAGCCTTGTTTTCTTTCTCAAATACAAATAACAATGAAACATCATAAAACTCAACATGTCAATATATTCGCTGTAATCGTAAATCATCAATAACTCATCATAAATCACTCATCAAATATTCATCAATCTCATGAAAATATCAAAAGCATCAAAACACATAAATCACAAAATATCATCGGTTCGTTATTTAAACATTCATTTCATTTCTTTAAACTCATTTAAAGTCATTTATTTTGTTTAGTAAATAAAAATATCTACTAAACATTAAAACATAAAACATTTAAAGGAGTATCATTCTCAATAAGTATAAATACTTACAATCCGCTTTGACAAATCGCTCTCCTAGATTAAATACTCAAGCAATGCCCGTTGCATAATCACATTGCTAAAACATTAATAACTATACATTCACACTCTAAACCCAACACCCATAATACTTGAAAGTACAAGTATCAAAGTAGCTATAAGCAACCCATAATATTCTAGGGTTCCAAATAGCATTTTAATAACCTATTTAGTTAACCCATAGAGATACACTAGGGTTAAACATCACATAACCCAACAATACATAACTAAGACAAATCTATGGTTTAGACTTTTATCTCAAATCTTGAAGAATTTGGAGTTCGTGTACTTCGAAACTTCAACCCGACGAAAGATAAGCACAACCCAACAAGAATCCAAAGAAATTACTCAACATTAAGTCATACATTCAAGAATGTAGGCCAAACATTGAGAAATTAGGGTTTCAAGAATTTTTACCTCGAAATGATTGGTAGAATCACTCTTTCAACACTGAAGATCTTGATTCCGTCGTTAGAAATGATGATGAAAACACACAAAGATCATTACCCAAAGTTTGGGTATGAACCCTAGTTGAGAGAAGAGAGAAAACCGTGAAGAGAAGAAAGAAATCGAAAAAATGAGCTGAAAATCGTGATTCAGCCTTTTATAGGCGTTAAAAAAGCACCACCATCTGGACCTGTAAATGAGTCGTCTGGACGCAACTGCCAGTTGGATCATCCAGAACCTGCTGCGGACGGAAGCTACTGAGTGAATAGTGGCAAAGGTCAGTCCAGACCGTGCTGCGGATGAAGCTCACTAACTAAACAGTGACCGAGCTCGTCTGGACCGCTGCATACGGAGCTTCGGATGACGCATACTGGGAAGCAGCCGTTCGGATGAAAATACTACTGTTCGGACGCCCAGTGTGAAAAATCTTTTTTATTATTTTTTTGTTGTATTATCAAAGTATTTATTTTTCTTACTTTTAATTACCTTTTTATCATTGCCTATTTAAGGTGATTTGTAATCCTTAATTAAAAATCTTGGATGTTACATGGAGTATTGACCCATCACAAGATTAAAAACAAACATCATAGTAAACAACAATATATAGGTTCAATTCATTTACAAGCTTAAGCTTATTTTTCAAGTTCCTTTAAACAAGCTCTGCTTGCTTCCTTTTTAGTTATTTGAGCACACAGGGTCCTTAAACTTCATCCATAACAAATATCTAACAAATATATATTAGAGATATATCAAATAACACTAAGGACATGCATTAAAGCAAGGTAGAACAAAAATCCACCAAAAACACTCTAGAAAGCTGAATAGGTGCAAGATGGAGTTATTGATGTTTTCAAATGATTCCAAAGGCATAAGTGCAATGGAATGATGCTTTAAAATAGTTTTAGAACCTCCCAAAATGATCCCATAAAGCTGCCAAGAACAGAATGCAAAACTCACACAAACTCCTCCTTGGACTCGATTTTGAACAACAAGGGAAAGGATGAGTTTTGCCTACCTCTAATGCTATCCAAAGTGACTTTCAAGCTTTAAAACATCAACTACGGTCCAGTAGGAGTGCTGTGTGTGGCTTGTAGGGTGGTAGCACAAAACTCCAACAAAAACCCTATAGGATCCGAATATGGTGAGAAATTGAGGAAATTGGAGTTTCTTTGCAATTTTGCATGAAAACTCTTCAAGGAATGAGTGATAATGTTTTGTACCACTCCCCTCTATTTATAGACATGCCCTTAGGGCATCAAATTCGTGAACCAAGGGGATAAGAAGTGGGTGAGGTCAAATTGTGTACCATTAGCACTAAAATATCACTTTTGTCATGATTAGTCATGCCACCTTATCATTTTAATATTGTTTTAGATTCTTATGACTCAAGTGCATGTGCCAGCACCTTATGGTGTCTAGACAAGGGAGAGCTGGCCCTATATAGTGAATTTAAGCAGTTTTAGCTAAATTCGACAGTTGGAGAATTTAAGACCCGATTTTAGGCCAAAAAAGTGAATTGCCTCGAAAATGAATTCTGACTTCACTGAACCAAAGTGAAAACCTTTTATATGCTAAATGGAGTCCAGTCATGTTTAAAAATATAAGGGTGAAGCTCCATTTTTAGAAATAAGGCCTAAGTCAAAAGTGTCAAGTAAACAGATGAAGAGAACGAATCCTTGTAGGATAGGGCTATATAGAGGGTGTCAAACCTCAAGAACTGTTGTGTTGGTTGCTTATATCTCCTCTAACTTAACTCAGAAAAGATAAATTGTTTTGGTTTTAAAAACTAAATGTAAACATAAGTAAATAAACAAAGATAAATTGGAGGAAAATTGAGAAAACCATAGGATGTTGGTTTCACTACAAGCCTCACATCAATGGTAGATTGTGTTCACAAGAGTCTCTCTTTACATGCATGATATGAGTGCATAATGGTTGTCAATTACACGACGATCTTGACAAAAAAATACTTTGGTTAAGAGGTAATGATAGCCCATCTTCAGTTGGCACGGATCATCCACCTAACACTAATTATGGTATGACCCGTCTTCCATTGGCATGACTTATAAGACCTAATAAGCATACACATAGGTAAGGGATAAACATAACTCATCTTAGGTTAGATGAATCATCTATCTACATTACACTAAAATAAGGTATAGAACGATCCATGTTTCCCAGCATGACTTATCAAACCCACTTAATTTTTGTGTCAAAAAGAACCATTGCATAATCCTCATCCCTATGATCATAGAAAATGAGAATGGTTGAGTTCATTCAATACAAAAAACTTTCTCATATACAAGATAAGAAATTGGAAAAATTACACTTTATCCCCTAATGTTTTAGAGGTTTTTCAATTTTGCCTCAAAGGTTAAAAATTTGCAATATACCCCCCAATGTTTGCAAAAATTTTCAATTTAACCATTCGATTAGATTTTGCCGTCTCAAATGACGAAAATTCGAATTTTACTGTTTTCATTTCATTTTTTTTTTTTTTTTTTAAAAAAATTAATAAAAAAAATGAATGAACAGTAAAAATTCGAATTTTCGTCAATTGAGACGGCAATTGCTAACAGAGTTGATTGAATTGCAAATTTTTGCTACATGGGGGGGGGGGGTACAATTGCATATTTTTAATATTAGAGGTGAAATTGAAAAACCCCTTGAACATTAGGAGGGTAAAGTGTAATTTTCCCTAAGGAATTCATTATAGATGATTATAAGCATGAAAAAAAGAATTTACAAAAGCAATCCTCTAGGTTATACAATCATCACACATATGCAAAAAATCTCATAGATAAACACAATCAAACCATTAATATTTAGAATGGGCTACATCAACACAATTATGGAAGAGTAGTTCAACTATGGATGTGCTGGAATTGCCTTGGGAAGAAGGGGGAATCCACTCCTAGCAGCTTCAAGAGCTCCTGGTCGTGGTTCCCCTCTCCCCATGGCTTCACACACTCCCTACACTTTAATTTCTGCACTGAACTCCCCTCTAAAATTCGCTCCTTTTTGTGTTGCACGAGTATTCCATTTAATGAGATGTGAATCCCTTGTCATCACCATCAAATCCCTTACTTTAATGTGATTGAGTCTCATCAAATCCCTCACTTCAAGAAGTCCATACCGAGCTAATTTTGTGCTGACCAAATCGTATCTCTTTTATTTATTTTTCTCTCTCCAATCTGGAGCAAATCACAGATCAGATTCTGGTGCGACCGATTGCGCTTGAGCTCTTTTCAAATGCACTCAAGCCCTTTTGAAATGCGCTCTAGTCTAATTGCGCTCGAGCCTTTTTGAAATGCACTTGAGCCCTTTTCTTCAGTAATGGGCTCTAGCCCCTTTTTCAGATGGGCTTTAGCCCTTTTGTGCTGCATCAGCTCACTAATGTGTTTTATGCCTGAATTTGATGGAATTGCTTGTGTTTTCTCCTTAGGACCTAAAAATAAGAGAAAACAAAAAAACTTATAAAATAATGAAACTAAGGAATTAATATATGCAAGTTAGAGGGCTTGAATGTACAACATTCAGCGCTTATCAGTCATTCTTGTGCCTAAATTTTATAAAAAAATATATCATAAGGTAGAGGGTTTCGATAGAAGCACAACGAGATTTAATTTGAATAAAATTGACTCCGTTTGACCCAATTTTTGTCACTTACAAGATCGGTCATCAGAAAACGATCTGTTTTTTAAAGAGACTTTTAAAGGTTTTGACCAGCAATATCTGAAACTTCATAAACGTCTCTAAAATAATTATTATAGCCAAATGATAATGCTTCCTCAACATATATCATTTAGTTTAATAATATGTTTAAGATATTAGAATTCTTCTGGCATCACAGCATTTCTTTCAATAAATAGGTAAGGAGCCAAATTACGATTTTACTATTCATTCTCTTGCTATTTTCTATTTGTTTTCCTCTTGGATTTCAACCATAACGAGAAGAGTCCTTCCAAAGACTTTTATTCATTTTCTTTTGAGTTCGTTTGGACCAACCTCAATATACTACTCTACTCCACGAAAAAAAAAAAAAAAAATTGACTACAAGTTTTTGGAAGGACTCTTCTCGTTAGGGTGGAAATTCAGGAGGAAAACAAATAGAAAAAAAAAAGGAAAAAAAAAGAGAGGATGTTTCCGTCTGTGCATATTCATGTGTTTTGCAAACCACAAATATCCATGCCCGTGCAATCGTTTAGGCCCATGCCCACAACAAGCCATCCAGGCCGTCTCTTCAAGCTTTGCAAATTAGGCTTGGACCCGAAGAAAAAAAAAAAAAAAGTCTTCGACGAAGACCATGTATTTTGTTCTTTGTGAGTTGTCATTACTTTTCTGTTCTGGTGATTCCTATGGTCTGATGCTGATTCCTCTATTTGGTGAGACGCGAATCCTTTATCTTTCATATTCTTGATTTGTTTGTGGGAAAGTCCTTCCCGTGCTTTGTCACCTCCAATTGTTGCAACAAAATACAACGTCCCAACAGAATGACGAAATAACAAGAACAACACATTTATTTATTTATTTTTGGGGTGGGCAACAAACCAAAAGCCTAATGCTTCATTTTACAAAAAGAACATACCATTGGGTTTGGTTTGGGGAGATTGGCAGTCGGTGGTGACAAGAGAAGATAGCGTGAATGAAGTCAGCAGTGACTGGAGGTGGGTTGGCAGTCGTTGAAGAGAATCTGAGACTGAGATGCCACCATAGAGAGGAAGGCCAATCGGCGGTGAAAGGAGAAGTTGGCAGGAGATGAAGTATTAAAACTGCATTCCGAAATTTCTTCAATTCACATAACCATGTTAAAATATTTCCATATCAATAAAACCCACAATCTTTCAACTCTATCTTTGCAATTCCAAGTGATCCATTTAAAGTTAAGCAAAAAATAGTAGAAAAAAATAAGCAAGTTGAGACGTTATTCCTTACCAAGGTCGTATAGTTTAACAATTTTAAGAAAGTTGACTATGGTGTGGTGGTTGCATTCCGAAGGTGATGCGATAGTGGTAGCCGATGGTGGTCGGAGGGCTCTAACATTGGTGTGGTGGTTGTATTCCCGTGGTGATCAAATGTGGTAGATGATGGTGGCATGACAATGCAGCGATAGGTTTTGGTGGTAGTTGAAGTTGACGAGGTCTTAAAATGAAATAAAGGGTTAGGGTTGTGTGGTTGAATTTGAGGAGGAGAGACAGTGCGAGGTATTGTTATGACTTGTCAATTTAATTAGTTAGTTAGTGACTAACGTGGTAAATGTCACGTAAACTGTCATAGAAGTTTATAAGGCAATTGTAATAAAAGTTGTAATAATCCAATCCTTTTTTTTTTTTTGGGGCATGTGTTTATGGAGGTCTAGGAAATTTTGGAGTAATAATCTATTAGACCTCCATCCCATCCCTATCATTGCTGCCATCATATCATCAAGGTCATTATCGTAGTCGTCATTAAGGTCCATCGAGGTGGAAACATTTCTTTTATTCTTAGCTATTTTGAATAATTCGATGTGAGTGTTCTTACTACACATATAACGAGTACTGTTAGAGGTACTATAACTTTTAGTATAAGTTTATTATCAACTGATGTAGCAATTCACATGACATTGTTTACGTCAACAATTAGATAATTAAATTTTTGATGCACATGACGTAGTAAACTCACAAAGAAAAATAACAAGCAAATAGGCAATGGATACGTCAGTATATCACACCAAATGAGAGGAAGATGAAAACACTGGATTTTTACCAATTCTCTTTAACATATTAATTACAAAGCTTCATTTCCTCATTCGGTTTTTTTAACAATTAAATAACAGTTTCATGCAAAACTTTGTACCATTCTTAATTTATCTTCCTTATCTTCATTTCATGCATTATTTTCAATAATATAGAGTTAATTTTGTAGTTTCAGTGATTTTACACTTTGTGACCCAAAACAGGTTTAATTGTTTGCTTGTACAAACGAGTATGCAAAGTCGCATGGTTTAATAAAAAAAAAAAACAAAAAACAAAAAACCTTCAAAATAAGAAAATTTTGACTGGGCGTTTAATTCATCCAAAATAAAACAACTGGGCCTGAATTGCAAGGCTTAGAGGTCACGTGACTCACGTTTG
>FXXK01000278.1:52516-66047 GCA_900184695.1 Betula pendula
AGCTCTAAGATTAAAGATTTCAGTTATATTATTGAGAAGGTTCAAAGAAGAATAGAGGGTTGGAGAGCCTAAATCTCTTTCTCAGGCGGGTAGAACGGTGTTGAATCAAATTTGTGGCAGCCTCCATTCCCCACATATGCTATGAGTACTTTTCTGCTTCCCAAAGGGATTTTGTACAACTTGGATTGAATGTTAAAAAAAAATTTGGTGGGTTTTTCTCCTGGAAATCAAGGAATCTTTCTCTGAAATCCTGGAATTCAATCTTTCTTCCTCAAGCTTTGGTGGTTTGGGGTTCAGACGAATGCAAGATGTAAACATGGCTCTATAGCTAAGCTAAAGATGGAAGCTCCTAACAAATTTCACTGCATTAGGGTGGACCAACTCCGAGGTAAGTATTTACACTCTGTATCTTTTTTCTCTTCCTCCCCCAATGTTACAAACTCATGGCTTTGGAAAGGAATTCTCAAATCCGAAATTTGCTTTCCTATTGGTCCTGTTTTAAATATACAACAGGTCTTCCTCTTTTGTCCAGTTTTTGGAATTCTCCTTGCATTCCAACTTTCCTTCCTTCAAACCTATTCTATTAATGATAGTCTTCAGCTTTTCCATCCATGTAGGTAAAGGATTTGTTTTCTCATCCTTGGATCCTTGGATTTGCTCTGCGCTCAATTCTCTTTTTGACCCTTCTTCAGTGATTGAGATCAGAAAGATTGATTAAACCTTCTTCAGGCATTTCTTTTCTCTGGATTGCTTCCACTAATGGTTGTTTTTCTGCTAGCTCAGCTATACATTGATCAGGAATAGTAGTCCTTTCTCCTTCATCCTTCTTTCTCCTCGTTTCTTGGAAAAAGCTTTGGAAAAAATTTAAGTGATAGACTTAAGTTATTTTATGGAAGGTAGTTTGGACATTATTCCCAAAAAGAAAGGCTTAGTCAGGTTTTCTTTATTCCTCCCTCTGATATTGTTTGTCCTCTTTGCAAAAATTAATGTGGATTTCTCTTTTGCCATATTTTCTTTAGTTGCAGTTTTGCAGGATTATTTGGAGGGATTCTTTTTTGCCTTTAAATTCTTTAGTTTGGTCCAACATTAGTATGTCGAGTGGTTAAATGCATTTTAAATTTGAATTGTTTTTAGACATTCCTAAATATGATGTGCATCTCTTCCAATTTAAGCCACTGTTTTTTGTGATCTCCTGTGATTCTCCAAAATCGTGTGGTTTAGATGGTATCATTGCAAATTTGTTTAAGTCTTTCTAGCATGATCAAGAAAGTTTTCTTTGGAGCATTATTCAGCATGGGAAGTGATGTGGACTCTTCCTGAAACAATTTTTTAAGATAAATTTTGATTCAGCTATTAGAGACAATTACTCGGTGCAAGCAGCTGTCTGCCGTGACTCAAATAGGAAGATTGTTAAAGCCATATTCAAATCAGCTCTTAGTGGGGATCCTACTTATGGGGAGGCTTTTTGGCTGCTTCTCTTGCAGTTTCTTTAGCAAAATCTCTACGCCTCTCAGTTTTTACTTTAAAAAGAGACTCACGAGTGGTCATTATGGCTCTTCAGCATCTTATTATACGTAACAAACTGGAGATTGCGAACTCATTTTGGACACCATAGCTGCCATCCCTACTTCTTCTGTTTGGAAGCAAGAAAAGTTCGCAGAAGTACAAAACTTTTGCGTCCACCATGTGGCATATTAAGCCGCAGCCAGAATTCCTTCTGGCTTGCATTCCCACACATTTGCCTCATTCCCCTTCTTTTCCCTTTTGTAGTGGCAAAGATCCACTCCCTTATTTTAGTTTGCTGATTGTCGTTTGTTCTGTTTGGAAAGTTTTTTTTAATCTTCCTCAAATCTCTGTAACTTTCAACTATCTATCTATGAAAGGAATGTTATTACAAAAAAAAAAAAAAAAATGTAGGGCCAGATCAAACTGCCATATTGATAACAACGTAGCAATATTTTTTTTATAAAACATTAAAATAACATTTTCATGCAAAACCTTATCTTCATTTCATGCATATTTTTTCAATGAGGAATGCTACATGTCCAATTTTTTTATCCAATTTCATCCAATTTACATATGTAGACAAAGATTGGCCCCACAAATACAAAAATAAACTTTTAAAAAAATAATAAAAAAAGTCACATATGTAAAATTGGATGGAGTTGGATAGAAAAGTTGGAAGCTTAGCATTTTTCTTTTTCAATAATATAGACTTAATTTTATATTTCAGTCTTCTACACTTGTCAACCAAAGCAGGTTTAATTGTTTGCTTGTACAAACGAGTATGCAAATTGCATCTTTTTTTTTTTTTTTAAGAAAAAAAAAACAAACAAACAAACAACCTTTAAAATAAAAATAAAAATATGTCCATTTATCTATCCAACTGGGCCTTGAATTCATCCAAATAAAACACTGGGCTCAACCACTCCAGGTATCTCTCTTCATCTCCCTTCCTTAGGTCGCAAAACAAGAAAACACAAAAACGCTTTTCTGTTATTTTTGTACGGAACTCTGTAATTTTTATGCCTGAGAATTTACGTTTTTTTTGTTACAACAATGAAATTGTAAAAATTCAAAGGTGAAACTCTGTTCCAACTGGACATGATATGCTTAGCTATTAATCTTTGAAGCCTACAAAAACACACACACGCCAAGCCTTAAAACAATGACCATTTAATTTTGGTTGTTTCGTTTTGTGTTTTAATCTTTTTATTTTCGTAACATTTCTCTCTCTTTTTGGTTTGTGGGCTATTTGTATAATTCATAACTGTACTTTCTGTGTGATAATCTCAAGTTGTCCTTCTCGTTAATTTGCTTATGATGTTTGTCATAGCAGGATCCCCATAGTCTCATGATTCTAGTCCTCTGTTTCCTTTTGTTCACCTTTAATTTCCTATAATATTTTCTTGTGTACGAATTCAACTCCTGAATTCTATTCTATCAGTAACATGATTAACTCTTATTGACACTAACATTGATTCTAGACCAAGAACATGAATAATTCTGCACAAAATTTTGCTCTTAGTATCCATCTTATACATTTCCCTTTTTTTGAGTTGTTTGTGATTTAAGGATCATAATAAATACATTTTGTGTGTTACTTGAAAATTCAAATTTTTTATCTTTCGGTGCATATCTTTAGTAAGATTATTTTGTTCAGTGCATAAGCATGAGATTTGATCTCTCTTTTTCTATCTCATATTTCGGGCATAGTCTCTTATTGAACACAAACAAGAGAAGAAGAAACACTACAGTTTTCAATGGAATTCCATTGGACATGTCTTCGGAAGACCTCCTTGTTTTGATTTTGGAAGGTTAGTAAGACTTTCAGATTATGTTTGCTGTAGTGCTGTCTGCATACCATGGCACGCCGTTGCCTTAGAGAACTACCGTGGGGAAGAGTGTCGCAAACTTTTCATGCATCAACCTCCACTACTATTTTTAACCCACACCATCGTCTAAAGAAAGAGAAATCTACAATTGGCTTACACAGTGTTAGCAAACAAGACATGAGTTAAAATCATTCTTGTCATTGGTGGTAAGAGATGTTTGGTTCTTTCTATGGATGGTTGATTACCATGGATAAACAATTTTGTCATTACCCTATTAAATCCATTTTGTTCTAAGGTCAAAGGAGATGATGGAATTTATTTGCCTCCCACCGGTTTTCCATAACACTACCATTATCAAATTCATAAGGTTTTATTGTCAGCTGACCCTATAATTGCTAAAAAAAAACTAAATCAATTGTGTTGGAACCATTAAAAAGGAAATTAACTCCGTTGTCAGAGAGGAAGGTGCCCAACAAATGATGTGCATTAGTCATTAATTAAAAATAGTCTTCTAAAAGTTCTCAAGTGTTTTGAAAGAATACTTCTTAAAATTCATGGTAACGATTGAGTTGTAACCACAATGCTATATTGATTTGGGAAGAAAAACTTCATATATGCTGTTATATTAGGGAGGTTAATTTATCATCATATAACAATACAAAATCAATTATCATTATGGTTTAGACGGTGTAAAAAATAATTTTATTTTATAAAAAAATTATTTAGAGGATGAATTGTATGGTGTGGTTGAAATTCATACACACCAGAAGCATGTCATGAACCTGAACCCAAACAGGGGTGTGGTTGAATTCATCTGTGTAGGTGGCGTGAAGTCATCGAAGTCTTGCGATACCAAAAGATTGCGGTCAAAGAGCCAAGGTTTCCCTGGATGACCTTTTTCTTATCATCTTCCTCAAAAAATTCAAATAACCATATATGATCTTGTATCTCCTGGAACATAATGCTCCAAGCCGTACGTTTTTTACTACACATATAACAAGAAATATTAGAGGCACTACAATTTTTAGTACAAATTTCTTACAAGTTGGCATAGCAATTCAAATAACACTAATTATGTCAACCACTAAATAATTAAATTTACATGTCAAATTTTGTTGCTTAATTTTTTGTCGGTAAAATACTGCCACGTATGTGAATTTATAAAAAGTTGTAATAAAAGTTGTACCTATAAAGTTTCTATTTCAAAACATCATTAATATGAATAACAAATGGGACCCATCCTTATGTATTTTTCTATTGATGTATTTTGTTTTCCGTCTTTTTCTTAACCTAAGGAAGAAAAAACAAACAAAAAACAAAGATTAATGCTACTTTTACACTGATTTAGCACACCTATTTCATATTAGATGATGATGTGTTATAAGTGATTTTTCCATGTCAACAAGTTGGACTAAGGATCCAACTTGCAGTCAAGTTATTGATGCTACTTGGAAGATAGTTGTAGATGGGAATCCAGCCTTCTATTTGCTTAAAAAGCTTAATCATACGCAAGCTGCTCTAAAACGTTGGAATGTTCTTCATTTTGGACACATTCAAAATCAGATTAAGTCTTCCCTCTTTGATCCTGATGCATGCCAAAAAAGTTCTCCCCGTCCTCATAACTCTCTATTAGAAGTGAATATCAAAAGGGTTTTGGAAGATCTTCTGGTTAAAGATGAAATTCTGTAGAGTAAGGATCTTAACACTAGATTCTTTCATACCTCAACTCTTATTAACAGAAGGTCAAATTCAATAGATTTTCTCAAAACAGATTTAGGAGCTTGGGTGTCGGATAGGGCTGCTATTAGAGGTTCTTTTGTTCAACATTTCAAAAATCAAATTTCCTCTTCTTCTCCGAGTTTTGATGATGAGCTGTTGGAACTTTTTCCATCCACCATTGCTAAGGAGGAAAATTCTATACTTTGTGCTTTACCTTCGGAATTAAAAATTGTTCAAGCTTTTGTTAGTCTGGGATCTACTAAAGCTCCAGGACCTGATGGTTTTACGGCTCTGTTTTGTAAGAAGTACTGGTCCTCTATTAAAGAGGAAGTTCTTAGTTTTGGTTGGGGTTTTTTTTAGAAAAATATTCTTCTTGAATGGCAAAATCATACTTTCATTGCTTTGGTTCCTAAGAGATCGAGTCCTCACTCAGTTAATCACTTCTGGCCTATTAGCTTGTGCAACATTGTTTATAAGATTATCTCTAAGATTCTGGCTAATCGGCTTAAGGCCCTTCTTCCAAAGATCATTTTCCCCTTACAATCAGCTTTTGTCCCGAATAGGAATATTCATGATAATTCAATTTTAGCTCATGAGCTTCTACATGCTTTCAAGAACAAAAAAGGAAAGGGTGGTTTCATGTTCTTGAAAATGGATATGGCTAAGGCCTTTGATAGAATGGAGTGGGGTCTCATCTTATTTGTTTTGCAGAGTTTAGGGTTTCATCCGACTTGGATAAACTGGATAAAGATCTGTATCTCTTCCCCTTCTTTTTCTATTTTGATTAATGGAAGTCCATTTTGCAATTTTTGTCCTTCAAGAGGTTTAAGACAATGGGATCCTCTCTCCCCTTTTTTGTTCATCTTGGGTTCTGAGGTTTTTTCCAGACTAATGTTTAAGGAAGAGCTTGTTGGAGGTTGCAATGTTATCTCCTATCTTCTTTATGCGGATGACCTTCTCATTTTTGGTCATGCCTCAGTTTCAGAAGCAGTGTGCATCAAGAGTTTTTTTGATAAGTATGCTAAATGGTCGGGTCAATCTATTAATGTAGATAAATCTTCTATACATTTCAGCAAAAATACTCCTCCAAACACTACCCAGAATATCTTCCTTATCCTCCATTTTACATATAACCCCTCAAAGTCTGTTTATCTAGGTCTTCCTATTCTATTTGGGAGCTCTAAGATTAAAGATTTCAGTTATATTATTGAGAAGGTTCAAAGAAGAATAGAGGGTTGGAGAGCTAAATCTCTTTCTCAGGCGGGTAGAACGGTTTTGATCAAATTTGTGGCAGCCTCCATTCCCACATATGCTATGAGTACTTTTCTGCTTCCCAAAGGGATTTGTGACAACTTGGATAGAATGTTAAAAAAAAAATTGGTGGGGTTTTTCCTCTGGAAAATCAAGGAATCTTTCTCTGAAATCCTGGAATTCAATCTGTCTTCCTCAAGCTTTGGGTGGTTTGGGGTTCAGACGAATGCAAGATGTAAACATGGCTCTTATAGCTAAGCTAGGATGGAAGCTCCTAACAAATTTCAACTGCATTAGGGTGGACCAACTCCGAGGTAAGTATTTACACTCTGTATCTTTTTTCTCTTCCTCCCCCAATGTTACAAACTCATGGCTTTGGAAAGGAATTCTCAAATCCCGAAATTTGCTTTCTATTGGTTCCTGTTTTAATATACACAGGTCTTCCTCTTTGTCAGTTTGGAATTCTCCTTGCATTCCAACTTTTCCTTCCTTCAAACCCATTCCTATTAATGATAGTCTTCAGCTTTTTCCATCCATGTTGGTAAAGGATTTGTTTTCTCATTCCTTGGACTCTTGGAATTTGCCTCTGCTCAATTCTCTTTTTGACCCTTCTTCAGTGATTGAGATCAGAAAGATTAGATTAAACCTTCTTCAGGCATTTCTTTTCTCTGGATTGCTTCCACTAATGGTTGTTTTTCTGCTAGCTCAGCCTATACATTGATCAGGAATAGTAGTCCTTTCTCCCTTCATCCTTCTTTCTCCTCGGTTTCTTGGAAAAAGCTTTGAAAAATTTAAGTGATAGACTTAAGTTATTCTTATGGAAGGTAGTTTGGAACATTATTCCCACAAAAGAAAGGCTTAGTCAGGTTTTCTTTATTCCTCCCTCTGATATTGTTTGTCCTCTTTGCAAAAATTATGTGGATTCTCTTTGCCATATTTTCTTTAGTTGCAGTTTTGCAGGGATTATTTGGAGGGATTCTTTTTTGCCTTTAAATTCTTTAGTTTGGTCCAACATTAGTATGTCTGAGTGGTTAAACTGCATTTTAAATTCCTGAATTGTTTTAGACATTCCTAAATATGATGTGCATCTCTTCCAAATTTAAGCCACTGTTTTTTGTGATCTCCTGTGATTCTCCAAAAATCGTGTGGTTTATGATGGTATCATTGCAAATTTGTTTAAGTCTTTCTAGCATGATCAAGAAAGTTTCTTTGGAGCATTATTCAGCATGGAAAGTGATGTGGACTCTTCCTGAAACAAATTTTTTAAGATAAATTTTGATTCAGCTATTAGAGACAATTACTCGGTGCAAGCAGCTGTCTGCCGTGACTCAAATAGGAAGATTGTTAAAGCCATATCTCAAATCAGCTCTTAGTGTGATCCTACTTATGGGGAGGCTTTGGCTGCTTCTCTTGCAGTTTCTTTAGTAAAATCTCTACGCCTCTCAGTTTTTACTTTAGAAAGAGACTCACGAGTGGTCATTATGGCTCTTCAGCATCTTATTATAGTAACAAACTGGAAGATTGCGAACCTCATTTTGGACACCATAGCTGCCATCCCTACTTCTTCTGTTTGGAAAGCAAGAAAAGTTCGCAGAAGTACAAACTTTTGCGTCCACCATGTGGCATATTAAGCCGCAGCCAGAATTCCTTCTGGCTGCATTCCCACACATTTGCCTCATTCCCCTTCTTTTCCCTTTTGTAGTGGCAAAGATCCACTCCCTTATTTTAGTTTGCTGATTGTCGTTTGTTCTGTTTGGAAGTTTTTTTAATCTTCCTCAAACTCTGTAACTTTCAACTATCTATCTATGAAAGGAATGTTATTACAAAAAAAAAAAAAAAAAAATGTAGGGCCAGATCAAACTGCCATATTGATAACAACGGTAGACAATATTTTTTTTATAACAATTAAAATAACATTTTCATGCAAAACCTTATCTTCATTTCATGCATATTTTTCAATGAGGAATGCTACATGTCCAATTTTTTTATCCAATTTCATCCAATTTTACATATGTAGACAAAGATTGGCCCCACAAATACAAAAATAAACTTTTAAAAAAAATAATAAAAAAAGTCACCTATGTAAAATTGGATGGAGTTGGATAGAAAAGTTGGAAGCTTAGCATTTTTCTTTTTCAATAATATAGACTTAATTTTATAGTTTCAGTCATTCTACACTTTGTCAACCAAAGCAGGTTTAATTGTTTGCTTGTACAAACGAGTATGCAAAATTGCATCTTTTTTTTTTTTTTAAGAAAAAAAAATAAACAAACAAACAAACAAACCCTTTAAAATAAAAATAAAAATATGTGCCATTTATCTATCTCAACTGGGCCTTGAATTCATCCAAAATAAAACACTGGGCTCAACCACTCCAGGTATCTCTCTCTCTCTCCTTCCTTAGGTCGCAAAACAAGAAAACCCAAAAACGCTTTTCTGTTATTTTTGTACGGAACTCTGTAATTTTTATGCCTGAGAATTTACGTTTTTTGTTACAACAATGAAATTGTAAAAATTCAAAGGTGAAACTCTGTTCCAACTGGACATGATATGCTTAGCTATTAATCTTTGAAGCCTACAAAAACACACACACGCCAAGCCTTAAAACAATGACCATTTAATTTTGGTTGTTTCGTTTTGTGTTTTAATCTTTTTAATTTCGTAACATTTCTCTCTCTTTTTGGGTTTGTGGGCTAATTTGTATAATTTCATAACTGTACTTTCTGTGTGATAATCTCAAGTTGTCCTTCTCGTTAATTTGCTTATGATGTTTGTAATAGCAGGATCCCCATAGTCTCATGATTCTAGTCCTCTGTTTCCTTTTGTTCACCTTTAATTTCCTATAATATTTTCCTTGTGTACGAATTCAAACTCCTGAATTCTATTCTATCAGTAACATGATTAAACTCTTATTGACACTAACATTGATTCTAGACCAAGAACAAATGAATAATTCTAGCACAAAATTTTGCTCTTAGTATCCATCTTATACATTTCCCTTTTTTTGAGTTGTTTGTGATTTAAGGATCATAATAAATACATTTTGTGTGTTACTTGAAAATTCAATTTTTTATCTTTCGGTGCATATCTTTAGTAAGATTATTTTGTTCAGTGCATAAGCATGAGATTTGATCTCTCTTTTTACTATCTCATATTTCGGGCATAGTCTCTTATTGAACACAAACAAGAGAAGAAGAAACACTACAGTTTCAATGGAATTCCATTGGACATGTCTTCCGGAAGACCTCCTTGTTTTGATTTTGGACAGGTTAGTAAGACTTTCAGATTATGTTTGCTGTAGTGCTGTCTGCATACCATGGCACGCCGTTGCCTTAGAGAACTACCGTGGGGAGAGATGTCGCAAACTTTTCATGCATCAACCTCCACTACTATTTTTAACTCACACCCATCCGTCTAAAGAAAGAGAAACTACAATTGGCTTACACAGTGTTAGCCAAAACAAGACATGAGTTAAAATCATTCTTGTCCATTGGTGGTAAGAGATGGTTTGGTTCTTCTCATGGATGGTTGATTACCATGGATAACAATTTTGTCATTACCCTATTAAATCCATTTTGTTCTAAGGTCAAAGGAGATGATGGAATTATTTGCCTCCCACCGGTTTTCCATAACACTACCATTATCAAATTCATAAGGTTTTATTGTCAGCTGACCCTATAATGCCTCCTGATGATTCTGCGGTCATGGTCAACTATGATGAAGGAAATGCTCCTCATGATGAATTTGCTTTCATTAGGCCAGTTGATAAAGGATGGACTTACATAAAAAACATTGATTGTCGTGTTATCGATATTATTTATTCCAAATGTTTGTTTTATGCCGTCTATATGTTTGGTTCAGTCAAAACTCTTGATATTGATGAACATTGTCCCAAGTTGAACATAGTTTTACCTAACTGCTATATTTTTGCCTCTTCTCAAGAGAAGAGGCAAAAATATCTTTCCTGTTTGTGGGAAAATCCTTCCCGTGCTGCATCACCTCCAATTGTAGCAACAAAACACAACGTCCCAACAGAAGGATGAAATAGCAAGAACAATGCATTTTTTTTTTTTGGATGGGCAACAAACCAAAAGCCGAGTGCTTCATTTTATAATAAAAACATACCTTTGAGTTTGGGGAGATCGGCGGTGACAAGAAAAGATAGCGTGAATGAAGTCAGCATTGACTGGAGTTAAATTGGCAGTCGTTGAAGAGAATGTGAGACTGAGGTGGTGCCAGAAAGAGGAAGGTAGATCAGTGGTCGATGGTGACATGAGAAGCTGGTATGAGATGAAGTATTAAAACTGCATTCCGAAATTTCTTCAATTCATATCACCATGTTAAACATTTCCATTTCCATTTCAATTAAACCCACAATCTGGCATAACCAAACTCAAACTTTGCAATTCCATGAATTCCAGGTGATCCATTTGAAGTTAAAAATAGTAGGAAAAAAATATGCAGGTTGAGACTTGATTCCTTACCAAGGTTGTATAGTTAAACAATTTCTAGAAAGTTGACATTGGTGCAGTGGTTGCATTTCGGAGGTGATGCAGTAGTGGTAGTGTCAACGGTGGGGTGGAGGGCTCTAACGGTGGTGTGGTGGTCGCATTTCAGTGGTGATACAAATGTGGTCGCCAATGATGATATGACCGCGGCATTTTTCAGTGGTGATACAAATAGGGTTACTAATTCATCCACTTTTCAGATAAATCGAAGGCATTTGTGCTCAACAGGTGGCTCGCTGCTGCTGGCTTTCCAAATAAGCTTGAAAAAATGCCAAAAGATTTTGTCCTTTAGATATATGCTTGAAGCCCCGGCATTCTCTCCATTTTTTCATCT
Organism: Betula pendula; assembly: GCA_900184695.1. Lineage (NCBI taxonomy): Eukaryota > Viridiplantae > Streptophyta > Magnoliopsida > Fagales > Betulaceae > Betula > Betula pendula. Next base: position 63,664 of record FXXK01000278.1, read on the forward strand.
ATACGCCATTCTTTAATACTCTCTGTCTCTCTTTTTTTTTTTTTTTTTTTTGAAATTCCTACATTAAGAAAATGAGAAAAGCCACATCTTTATACGTACCCATTTTCACACTCTCTTAGGTGGCTTTTAAATTTATCATTAGATTTAGGATAAAAAAAAATGAGTGGAGAAGTGGGATTGTATGCAACATTACTCCAAAAAAAAATTACTTTTTAAACTGTACTAATTTTAATTTGATTGAATTCTAGTCATAATATGTGTGATTTAATAAACTATATCTTATGTATCTCAGATCTAAAATTTTTTTAAAGTTATTAAATTTAATATATTTCAATATAATTGTAATAAATTGTTATGGACTTTCTTTTTAAATACTATATATTTTTTTTTTATATCTAAAATATGTTACTCAGGTCGATAAAAAATAAAAATCTTTAAACCATATCTTGACAAAATAAATTTTAATGTTTTGAATTATAGATTTTTAAATCTTGTGTTTAATGATCTCAATTCAACTTCTCTAATAGAAGGGGAGATCTGATGAATTGAAGCCTAAAACGGAAATGTATATGAATACCAATATTATATACGATGGCTCATAGTTTGACTCAATAGTCATCCTTTCACTCCACACGTAGTTAAACCTATAACCGTAAGTTTTTCGATAATAATATATATATATATATAACCGTAAATCCTTACAATGCATATATCTGATGATCAATTAATACTAAAAATTTCTTACAAATTGATGTATTAGTTTACTTGACATTTACTATGTCAATCACTAAATAATTAAATTTATCAGTCAAATTGTATTGTTTAATTGTTTCACCATTAAAATACTACCATGTGAGTTTATAAAAAAAATTGTAATAAAAGCTTCAACATCTTCCATGGTGACCCATTCTTATGTATTTATTTTGAAGTATTTTGCTTTCCGTCATTTTCTTAACTTTAAAATACTCGCATTGAATTAGCCAAAATAACTAAAATGTTATTTTAGCTAGCCTTACAACATATATATATATATATATATACCCAAAAAGCTCAACATCCGACTAGTAATTTTTCCTAAGGATTTGACTACTTATTAAAGTGCTCGACAAATTTGTTGGGCAATGTAGCTAAACAATGCATAAGTTAAATAAATAAAAATAAAATCAATTTCATTCTCTCTTCTCTTTGACAATAGTTAGAAAATAATAATAATAATAATAATAATAATAATATTTTAAATGGAATGATGAAAATGTATGGCTTAAATATTGAGCAGGATGTAAATGCATCGAAAAAGTTGACAGCTAAAATAGAAAAATGTATTGTTTAATTAAATTTTAATTAAACAAATGGCAGTTCCAGAGTGGTTTTTCTGTTTAATGTTCTCGAAGAGTTTCCACTTTTTCACCAAATTAATTTCGTATGTTGATTGATTTATTGATTTTATTATATTTGCTGAATATTTATGTAGTTGCTTAATTTTAAATCCCGCATTATTTTGTGGTATCAACCTCCTTTTATGTGGAGTTTGGAGTCTTTATGTTTGGCAAAGGAATTTTATAAAACCCAAAAAAAATTTCATCAATGCATTACAACTTTTTAGAGCACGTTTGTTTGCTGTTTTCTGTTTTCAAAACAGCAAAACATATTTTATTACTGTACATGAGCGTTTGGCTGCTTGTTTTAAAAACAAAAACAAGGAAAACAAAAACACCGAAAAACACGAAAATAGAAAACTGGTTAGAGATGTTTTCAAAAACGGTTCTCATTTTGATGTTTGCGGAGCAACAAAACGCGCCTTCTTTTAAGTGCACAGTAACGGAGAAGTAGTGTTGATCCGGGGTTCGATTTGTGGGAACGATGAAGTAATTGAAGCTCAAATCCAGCTGAGAACAATTGCTCAAACTCGTGGGAATTGACCCAGTAAACAGATTGTTACATAAGAAAAGCTCTTCCAAGCGAGGATTTCGCCATGGAATCCGTTTCTGGCGAGGTATAGGAGGCACAGATTAAGAGAGAACTGGTTGCTGGAGATGTTCAGGCGAGGTGGTCGCACAAGTAGAGGGCGCCAGTGACATCCTCGGAGAACTTGTTGGCAGAGATGTCGAGGTGCTCGAGAGTCGAGAGCGTTGCTATATTGCCGGTGAGTTTGTTTCCCTTCTAGGCCAACGCTCACAGTCTGCGTCATGGCCACCACCAGTGACTTCCCTTCCTGTCACTGCCTTCCAATACCAACCATCGTACCATTGACAGTATTTGGATGTTATTGAGACAGGATTTATCTTTTAGTAGTTTGAAGAAATTGGATGTATACATAGGAGGAAAATGGGGACGGGACATTGTGAAAGTTGTACTTATGGTTGTGGAATCTGTAGCTAACACAA
>FXXK01000278.1:74487-115227 GCA_900184695.1 Betula pendula
AATGTATTGTTGCCTCCTTTTGTATATTTAGCTGAAATGTGTTATGCAGACATTTGAAGTCTATTTAAGATTTTATATTTATATATGGAGATATTTAGCTTAAAATGTATATATTATCGAAATAATATAATATTAAATTTTTTAGAAAATTTTGAAAAATAACGTCTTTTTACTGCAGTATAAAGGACGAGCAATACGTCCTTTATTAAAAAGAGACGGTGTGCTACGGTCCTTTAAAGGGACGTAGCACTACGTTCCTTTTTACTAAAGGACGTAAGTGCAACCGTCCTTTAGTAATAAAGGTACGTTGGCGTGCGACAATTGCCAAGGGACGCAGCCGACTTGCGTCCCTTGCTTCGAAGGACATAAGCAGTTACGTTCCTTTTAGCTAAAGGACGTAACGCCTCCTCGGCGCGTCTTTGCTGGTTAAAAAACGTGTGAATAAAGGATGCCGAAAAACATGAAAAAGGGTCCTTGTGGTTTTAAGACCATTCCAAATGTCTGCATATAAGTGACGTGAACTGTTTTTCGACTTTTATTACTGATTCTCGTCACTTAAAAAACGACCGGATTTCATGGATTTTTTTGTAGTGTGGCCAAATCTCTCTTAATTATTCAACATAATATATATTCAACATAACTATTATAGTTATGTTGAATAATTAAGAGAGAGTGGTCTCTTTCTATAATTATATAATCTAGTGCCTTTTTTTTTTATTATTATTATATCTTCTAAAAGAACCGATCAACCCATGATAATTCTCCACCCACATATCCATTTATGATTATGATTCCCACCCGAGGAGTACTGTTTAGAAATATAAAAATTTTCAAATTATTTCTTGGGTGCTACAGAAATACTTCTTCCAATTGATTTCCCTTGATTTTATCTTAAATGCACCGATTTCTCTTCTCTACCATGTTAATTCTTCACTAAAAAAAACCGGTCATTGTAGTCAGTTTTTTTAGAGTCGGTTTTCAAAACTGACTCTAAAAGAAAATTGTGGGTCGTTTTCGCAAAATCGACTACAAAAAAAAAATCTGAGTCGGTTCCACAAAACCGACTACAAACCAAAAAAAATTTGAGTCGGTTATACAAAACCAACTACAAATTAAATAAATTTGGGGTCGGTTCAACAAACCCCGACCACAATCACAAAGAAATATTGGGTTCGTTTTGAAAACACCGCGACTACAAACAAAAATAAATTTGCGGTCGGGTTCTATAAAACCCGACTACAAACAAAAAACAATTGGGTCGCTTCTCCAAAAACTGACCCCCAATTTTTTTTTTTTTGGAGTCCCTTCCTAAAAAAGAACTAAAAAAAAAAATATTTTAAGTCTCTTTCAAAACCGACACAAAAAAAACATATATTTTTGGGTCGTTTCTTCAAAGCCAATCTAATTTAACAACAAAATCTAGTCGGTTTCTTGAAAACCGACCTTCAAATCTTGAGGCCCGTAAATTAAAAAAATTAAAAAATAGGAGCCTATTGATAGCCCACACTTATGGGTGTAAAAACATACAGAGTTACTCGTGAACACATTCGAGATCGGCTCAGCTAAGCCTCGACTCGGTAACTCGAATTGTGTATTATGTGAGCCGTTCGTAAACCACAAAAATATACTCGATTATTAAATGATACAAATTCGTACAAACAGTTACGTTGAATAATTAAAGGCAGCTTTGCCATAATAGTTAGTTGAATAATTAAGAGAGAGTAGTCCTCTTCTAATATATAGAATCTAGTGCCCTTTTTCTTTTTCTTTTTATTATACTTCTTAAAAGAACCGATCGACCCGCATGATAATTCCCCACCCACAGTATCACTATGTTATGATTCCACCCGAGAGTACTGTTTGAAATAAATTCCCCTTCCATTTTTCTTGGTTTTTTTCTTCAAAAATACTTCTCCAATTGATTTTCCATTGATTTATTTTAAATGCACGATTTCTCCTTCTCTACATTTAATTCTTGCATCTGGCAGAGTTTTTCCATTTATTGTATATCATCTGTAAGTTCAGATAACTGGCTATTATGGGAGCTAATCTATGGTCCAGATGCTTCTTTATTTTAACCGAGTCGGTAAACAAGGGTTTTCGACAAGATTAATGGCTATATGATAATTTAAAATTAATATAAAATACAAAATTAATTCAAAATAACTATAATAGTGGCTAATACTTTAAATGAAATAAAAAGTTTCACCATTTAAACTTATTATCATTATAACCAGGCCTTTCAACGCTGCTTCATTAATAAGAGGATACCCTATTTACTTCCTCTATCTTTGGGGAGATGTGCCACAATAATCAATCGTTCACATTCATTATGCAAATTTTAAGCATTGTAATTATATATTGTGGTAAGAATTTTTTTCCCTAAACAATATATTTCTACAAATCGATTACGCCAACCAAATTGGAGGATACGGAATATGTGTTGGCTTACGTATGATGAGAAAAATATATCACCCCCCCCCAGGATTATTAGTAACGAAAAAAAATCATGTAACGATTTAAAACATGAAAACTTGTCAAAAAAAAAATTGAATAAATAACGATATAGGCAGGAAAAGATAATATATACTAGTTAAATTATATTTCTTTAAACCCAATAATTAAAAATTTGTGAAAGTTTATTATTTTGCTAATTATATTCTGTTAATATTTATTGAATCTATTTTTAATATCCTGTACTATGGATCAAAATCCTTACTCACACCACCAAACTATTATGGGTTTTTTGTACTAGGTGGGTAAACATTCCATTGGAATTTAATGACAGAAAGTAGCTGGGCGGAAGCACTAAATTAGTGTTATTAAACTGGGAGAAGAACTAAAGACCGAATTTTATTAACTTTCCTTAAAATCGATCCAAAGTGTTTTTGATAAACATAAAACTTAGTGTCTAGCAATAATATTAATTGTATTTGGTTTATGTATTTATCAACCAGAAATAAATAAATTAACACCTCACAATACAAAATATTCTCAAAAATGAAGTTACATTGTTATTGTAAAAATATTTGACAAAAAATATATATATGTAGCTTGCTTCTTCATTCTGTTCATTAATATTAATTTTTGTTGTCAATGTCATTTATGATCCCCCTAACAACAACAACAACAAAAAAGAAAAAAAAAAAAAAAGGAACGAAATCTACTAGAGTTGCCCATGCTATCACTGTTTGGAGAATTCTATATGAATACACTACATAAGTTTGAACTTGGGTACTATTTAATGCATTAATGGGTTGAACAACAATGTGATGCACTTAGTTAAATGTATAGGGAACGAAATCTTTTAAAGGAATTTCAACCCTCTATTAAAGAAATTTGAAAAATGAATCCATGCAATAAAATTCTCGGATAAACATGGTTCATACTTTCTAGCAATAAATTTGAAATGGCTAACTCATACCAACTACAACACCCAAAAGGACTTGATCCTCCACATGCATCTATATATGGTGGTGTCGACATTCCATTTTGACCCTTCCAAAGTATTTTGACCAACCGGCTTATAAATTATGAGTGAGGAAGAAGTTTAAATTGAATTCATATCCTTTTGAATAAAATAGAAGCTTTTCTTATCATGTTTTTTTCTTTTTAACTTGTTTTTCTTATCATGTTAAAATAGTAAATAACGTACTAAATTCATCTCTTCTTATAATTAACTTAAAGTTTTTTGAACAAATGGTGATTTAACACATCTACAACAAGTATAAGCATTGAATTCATTCTATTATGAAATTGACATAAGGATGTGAAAAAAAAAAAAAATTGAGTTCTTTTAAGAAGTTGGTATTTGATTTTGAAACTTTTTAATAAAAATAATGTAAGTAAATGTGGTTGCTTTGTTGTTTGGTTGCCTAGAAAACTTAGGAAAAGTGATTAAAAATGTTAAAGATCTAGTTTTATTTGATTAAATTTCAAGCATGCTGAATTTGTTCTAACATTGCACATCTGTCTTGTTCTACGAATAACAGCCAGCATATTAATTTCAAATATTTCTTCAATTTATATTTACTTTTGGATAAGGATCGATGCTTTGTGGTGGCCTTAGAAATTGTGTTTTGGCCTCAATATGTGTGCTCCAAAATCTTCGAAAGTTTGCAACATATATAGCAGTCCACCTGCGCACGTGTAGTGATCGATCTGGTCTTTAATTTGCAGAAATATATAGCTGCTGATATAGTACAGAAATATCATCATTTGCTCCAAATTTTATCCTAAATCTTATGTTGTGGAGGGCTGAAATCAATTGAGGAGTGAATTAATGTGGAGTTCAATCTTTGTTGTTAAATCATGAGGCTTCTTGGGAGTACATATATTGTCATGATTTTGGCATATTTATTGTTCGTGTCGGTTTTGTTATGGTAGGCATAGTTTTGTTATTTAATTATGTGACTCTTCTTACATAAAATTACTGAAATCTGCACAGGAACTTGGAGAAGTTGAAAAGGATCGATTTTAATTACTTGATTAGTTTTGTTAAGACGCAATTATGTTTATGTTTCGGTTATTGTTTGAGTTCTTGGAAGACATTTCTTGAATTGATTTCCTTATTGGTATTATGTGTCCGGTAGTTTATGTTGCATTTTGAGCAAATGATGTTAACTTTAATTGTAGGACTAGTTGAGAAGTATCATACTTGTTTTGATGTTAATTAAATACTTAATAATTTAATTTTTGAGTTTATGTTTCGGTTATTGTCACATTTCTTGAAATGATTTCCTTATTAGTATTATGTGTCCAGTAGTTTATGTTGCATTTTGAGCAAATGATGTTAACTTTAATTGTAGTACTAGTTGTGAAGTATCATACTTGTTTTGATGTTAAATACTTAATTTAATTTTTGATCCAAATGATCTAATTAACACCATAAAACATTAAACACATTTTTTTTGGACACTTACTTGTTCCTGGATTTGACTGACTATATTTTTTATTCTGATTAATTCTTTTTTTTTTTTTTGTTAGGGAGATATGGTGCGTTGACATATTTTTTTGGTCACCACTTGTATGGGCTTAGATTTGAAATTCAGTTCAAGGGTAGAGAACGATTTTGTAATTTTGTGACAGTGCACTTTGTCTTACTTAAGATTTTTTTGTAATTTTGTTGAATGTATTTTGCATTCAATGCTGGAAGACATATTTGCTAAGTGTTGTATATGTATGCTAAGTGTTGTAAGACATGTATGTACCTGAATATAATCAAATGTATTGTTGCCTCTTTTGTATTATTTAGCTTGAAATGTGTATGCAGACATTTGAAGTCTATTTAAGATTTATATATAAAGGAGATATTTAGCTTAAAATGTATATATAGAAATAATATAATATTACAATTTTTTAGAAAATTTTTGAAAATAACGTCTTTTTACTGCAGTATAAAGGACGTAGCAATACGTCCTTTATTAAAAAGAGACGTAGTGCTACGTCCTTTAAAGGGACGTAGCACTACGTCCCTTTTTACTAAAGGACGTAGTGCAACGTCCTTTAGTAAAAAGGACGTTGGCGTGCGACAATTGCCAAGGGACGCACGACTTGCGTCCCTTGCTGAAGGACGTAAGCAGTTACGTCCTTTGCTAAAGGACGTAACGCTCCTGCGCGTCTTTTGCTGGTTAAAAGACGTGAATAAAGGGATGCCGACAGGTGGTTTTAAGACCCATTCCAAATGTCTGCAATAAAGTGACGTGAACTGTTTTTCGACTTTTATTACTGATTTCTCGTCACTTAAAAAACGACCGGATTCATGGATTTTTTTGTAGTGTGCCCACTCTCTCTTAATTATTCAACATAACTATATATTCAACATAACTATTATAGTTATGTTGAATAATTAAGAGAGAGTGGTCCTCTTTCTATAATATATAATCTAGTGCCTTTTTTTTTTATTATTATTATTATCTTCTAAAAGAACCGATCAACCCATGATAATTCCTCCACCCACATATCATTATGATTATGATTCCCACCCGAGGAGTACTGTTTAGAAATAAAATTTTCAATTATTTTTCTTGGGTGCTACAGAAATACTTCTTCCAATTTGATTTCCCTTGATTTATCTTAAATGCACGATTTCTCTTCTCTACATGTTAATTCTTCACTACAAAAAAACCGGTCATTGTAGTCAGTTTTTTTAGAGTCGGTTTTCAAAACTGACTCTAAAAGAAAATTTGTGGTCGGTTTCGCAAAATCGACTACAAACCAAAAAAATCTGAGTCGGTTCCACAAAACCGACTACAAACCAAAAAAAATTTGAGTCGGTTATACAAAACCAACTACAAATTAAATAAAATTTGGGTCGGTTCAACAAACCCGACCACAATCAAAAGAAAAATTTGGGTCGTTTTGAAAAACCGACTACAAACAAAAATAAATTTGGGTCGGTTCTATAAAACCGACTACAAACAAAAAACAATTTGGGTCGCTTCTCCAAAACTGACACCAATTTTTTTTTTTTGGGAGTCCCTTCTAAAAAAAGAACTAAAAAAAAAAATATTTTAAGTCTCTTTTACAAAACCGACTACAAAAAAACATATATTTTTGGTCGTTTCTTCAAAGCCAATCTCAATTTAACAACAAAATCTAGTCGGTTTCTTGAAAACCGACCTTAATTTTAGGCGGTAAATTAAAAAAATTAAAAAATAGGAGCCCTATTGATAGCCACACTTATGGGTGTAAACATACAGAGTTACTCGTGAACATATTCGAGATCGGCTCAGCTAAGCTCGACTCGTACTCGAATTGGTTATTATGTGAGCCGTTCGTAAACACAAAACTATACTCGATTATTAAATGATACAAATTCGTACAAACAGTTACGTTGAATAATTAAAGGCAGCTTTGCCATAATAGTTATGTTGAATAATTAAGAGAGAGTAGTCCTCTTTCTATAATATATAATCTAGTGCCCTTTTTTTTCTTTTTCTTTTTTTTATTATCTTCTAAAAGAACCGATCGACCCATGATAATTCCTCCACCCACATATCACTATGATTATGATTCCCACCCGAGGAGTACTGTTTAGAAATAAATTCCTCAATTATTTTTCTTGGGTGCTTCAAAAATACTTCTTCCAATTGATTTCCCTTGATTTATTTTAAATGCACGATTTCTCTTCTCTACATGTTAATTCTTGCATCTGGCAGATTTTTCCAATTTATTGTATATCATCCTAAGTTCAAGATTAATGGCTATATGGAGCTAATCTATGGTCAGATGCTTCTTATTTTAACGAAGTCGGTAAATAGGTGTTTCGACAAGATTAATGGCTATATGATAATTTAAAATTAATTATAAAATACAAGAATTAATTCAAAATAACTATAATAGTGCTTAATTACTTTAAATAAATAATAAAAAGTTCACATTTAAACTATTATCATATAACCAGGCCTTTCACGCTGCTCATAATAAGAGGATACCCTATTATTTCCTCTATTTTGGAGATGTGCCACAATAATCAATCGTTTCACTATTCATGTATGCAAATTTTAAGCATGTAATTATATATTGTTGAAAGAATTTTTTTTCCCTAACATATATTTCTACAAATCGATTACGCAACCAAATGGGAGATAGTGAATATGTGTTGGTTACGTATATTGAGAAAAATATATTCAGGATTATTAGTAACGAAAAAAATCATGTAACGATTTTAAACATGAAAACTTGTCAAAAAAAAATTGAATAAATTAACGATAGGCAGGAAAAAGATAAATAACTAGTTAAATTTATATGTTTTAAACAATAATTAAAATTTGTTGAAATATTTATTTATTTTGCTAATTATATTCTGTAATTAATTTTTATTGAAATCTATTTTTTAATATTCCTTACTATGAATCAAAATCCTTACTCCACCACCAAAACTCTTATGTGGTTTTTTTGTACAGGTGGTAAACATCCCATTGGATTTAATGACAGAAAGTACTGGGCGGAAGCACTAATTAGTGTTATAAACTGAGAAAACTAAAGACCAATTTTATTACTTTCTAAAATCGATCCAAAGTGTTTTGATAAACATAAAAACTATGTCTAGCAATATATTAATTGTATTTGGTTTTATGTATTTATCAACCAAAAATAAATAAATTAACAAACAACTCACAATACAAAATATTCTCAAAAATGTATTCTAATTTTATTGTAAAAATATTTGAACAAAATAAATGTTTTAACTTTTGCTGGATCTGAGCTGACATATTATTTAGAAAATCTTAAAAATCAAACAATCAAAACACTGAATTTCTTCCAAAGATCGACTTGAAGACTTTTCGAGTCTTCGATACCCCACTTCTGATCGGGTAGGTCCTCAGCCACAACTCCAAACCCCACTAAAAAAACTCCAAGCACCAGTATCGAAGACTTTTCCAGTCATCGATACCCCACTTCTGATCGGGTACGGTGCAATATTCCAAACAAACGCTTTAATATTTTCATATCAAGCAAACTCGATCCGGTATCAGACTTGAAAATTATATTTCCGACCAGATGGAGCACTCTTGTCTGCATTCCAAGTGGATTCTGTTAATGTTCTTTCACGGAATTCTTCTTTTGTTTATGAGCTCAAGTTTGAAATCTGCAAGAATTCTCTCTTTTCCAGATGAGTCTGATCGCTTGGCGTTGCTTGACTTCAAGAATCAGATTCGTGAAGACCCACTTCAGATCATGAGCTTATGGAATGATTCCACCCATTTCTGCAACTGGTTTGGTGTTACATGCAGCTCCTCCAGTAAAAGAGTCATGCTTCTCAACCTGACAACTCAAAGATTGGCTGGCACCATACCACCTTCTATGGGAAATCTTACTCACCTTTCTGGAATCATACTGGGAAACAACAGTATTTATGGTGAAATTCCTCAAGAAATGGGAAGACTAGGGCGCCTGCAGCATCTCAACTTGAGTTCCAATTCCTTTGGTGGGAACCTTCCAACTAATCTAAGTCACTGTAAACAACTTTTAGTGCTAGATGTTTGTGCCAACAAACTTGTTGGGCAGATTCCAGAGCAGTTCAGTTCATTGTCAAAGTTGGTTTACCTGAGACTATCTCAGAATAACCTTACAGGTACTATCCCAGCGTGGATTGGAAACTTTTCTTCTTTGCATAATCTTTCCCTTGCCCTGAACAATCTACAAGGGAGCATACCTAGTGAGCTTGGCCGTCTATCACGCTTGGGATTCTTTCAACTTTCTCAGAATAACCTGTCCGGTACTATCCCTCCTCCGATTTATAATATATCTTCCATATACTTTTTCTCTGTTACTCAAAACCAGCTGCATGGAAGCCTTCCATCAGATGTTGGCCTTACTCTTCCTAACCTTGAAAGATTTTACTGCGGTCTTAATAGTTTCACAGGACCTATTCCTGTGTCATTGTCAAATGCTTCTAGGCTTTGGTGGCTTGAATTCGGTCATAATGGTCTCACTGGGACGGTGCCTCAAAATCTAGCAAGTTTGCGTGGCTTGGTTCAACTTAATTTCAATCACAATAGACTTGGAAATGGGAAAATTGGTGACCTGAATTTTCTCGATTTTTTGGTTAACTGTACTAGTTTGGAGTTCTTGGATCTTTCTTATAATCAATTTGGTGGAGTTTTGCCCAGCTCCATAGCTAACCTTTCCTCCCGGCTGAGTTGGCTTCTTATGGGTGGAAATATGATACATGGAGGCATCCCCATTGGGATTGGGAAACTTGTTAACTTGACCCTTCTGGAATTACAAGGTAACTATTTGAGAGGTCCTCTCCCGAATGCTCTTGGGAAGCTCCAGCAGTTAGAGGAATTAGATTTGAGCCATAACAAATTTTCAGGGCTGATCCCTTCATCATTAGGTAACTTAACTAAATTGATAAATCTCTTTATGTATGAGAACATATTTGAGGGAAGCATACCCCCAAGCCTAGGAAACTGCCAAAAATTGCTTCAACTAGACCTTTCTAGTAACAATCTCAATGGTACCATACCAAAACAGGTCATTGGTCTTTCTTCCCTTTCGATTTCTTTGGTCATGTCTCATAATTCTTTGACAGGTACACTGCCATTTGATGTGGGTTACTTAAAAAATCTTGGAAAGTTAGATCTCTCGGAGAATAGATTATCTGGTGAAATTCCTGCTTCCCTTGGTAGTTGTAATAGTTTGGAACGTTTGCATTTGGAGGGTAATTCATTTGAAGGAGCAATTCCTTCATCTTTGAAGACACTAAGAGGTTTAGAAGAAATTGATCTTTCGCGCAATAACTTGTCAGGGCAGATTCCTGAATTTCTCAGCAAGTTTTCATCACTTAAGCATCTCAATCTTTCTCATAATGATCTTGAGGGCAAAGTGCCAGATGAAGGGATTTTTTTGAATGTAAGCGCAATTTCAATATTTGGAAATGACAAGTTATGCGGCGGTGTCCCAGAATTACTTTTACCAAAATGCAACAGAAAGAGTCCACGTTTATCCGTGAAACGCCTTGCGCTCGAAGTAGTAATTCCAGTCATATTTGTACTTGCTCTATTGTGTTTTTTCCTCACATGTTATGTGGTTAAAAAATGGAGAAAGAGACCTTTGGCAGTGTCTTCCTTACAGGATTGGAAATTAGCCTGTATATCTTATGCAGAACTCCAAGCATCAACTAATGGTTTCGCTGTGGACAATTTGATCGGTTCAGGTAGTTTTGGTTCTGTATACAAAGGAGTTCTTTCTAGCAATGGAGCAATTGTTGCAGTTAAAGTGTTAAACCTTCAACAACAAGGAGCCTTCAAGAGTTTCATTCATGAATGCAATGCTTTGAGAGGTTTACGCCATCGTAATCTTCTTAAGATTATCACTGCTTGCTCAAGCATTGATCATCAAGGGAACGAATTTAAGAGTCTAGTTTTTGAGTTCATGTCTAATGGAAGCCTAGACCAATGGCTGCATCCTACCAAGGATGAGCAACATCGATGCAAGAGATTGAGCTTTATTCAGAGACTGAACATTGCCATGGATATTGCTTATGCATTGGAATATCTTCATCTCCATTGCCAAACGCCGATTGTTCACTGTGATGTAAAGCCAAGTAATGTCCTCCTCAATGAAGATATGGTAGCCCATGTTGGCGACTTTGGATTAGCAAAGTTCATCTTTGAAGCATCACATAATCCCTCCAAAAATCAAACCATGTCAGACTGTTTGTCAGTTATGCTGAAGGGTTCTGTTGGGTACATTCCTCCAGGTATGTTTTCAACTTGCAAAAACTTGGATCAAGTTTGATACAGCAAATAAACTTGAACAAGAGGTCAAGCCTAATTTTGATAGGATCAAGTCTAATTTTGAAGTTATATATATATATATCAAGTGAAACTTTCAATATCAAGGCTGTGGGAAATAAGTGCTTATTTTTCTTTCTGTTAAAATAAAAAAATTGTTAAATATATAGTAGTAAATATGCATTAGTAGATAAATTCTAAAATTTAGAAGACTGTACTATCTTAGTGATCAAGTATTAATAAATTGCAGAGTATGGGATGGGTGGTCAAGTTTCCGTACTTGGAGATATTTACAGTTTTGGGGTACTCTTGCTGGAGATGTTCACTGGGAAAAGACCAACTGATGACATGTTCAAAGATGGTCTTAGCATTCACAAGCTCACTGCAATGGCTTTGCCCGAACGTGTAATGGATATAGTGGACTCGTCAATGCTCTTTGAAGAAGACGCTGATGATGAGACAAATAACGATGACATAGAAGAAAGCGCAACAATCGAAGAAGTCGATCGTCATTTCAATGCCAAAAGCAAAGTGGAGGATTGCTTGGTCTCAGTGTTGCAGATTGGACTGTTGTGCTCTGCAACATCACCTCATGAGCGGTTGCCCACAAATGATGTCGTCAACAAATTGAGGGCAATTAGAGGCGCTTGCATTTCGACGTTGTCCAGCTACATCACCAACTGAGGACAAGCAAAACTACCAATTACACTACACGTCACTAATATAATGTCCACCCAAATGCATGGTCAAGCTGAAGTTGAAGAAGTCCTTCATGTTTGCAGTAATAGATACGTGCTAAGAGTGTCATTCTTATCATTTGTGTTTTATCTTCTACTTTTTTTTTTTTTCCTTATTTCTTATTGAATAAGTGGTAGGACTCTATAAGGTGATGTAATTTAAATCGATTGGTATCTATTTAGTTAACGTTTGAGGATATTATAATTTCCTTGGGGATGAGACCTCTCTGATAGCTTGGTGAGACTCTTGTGTTTTCTTGCCTCCTATTGTGTTTTTCATCAATGATGCAACAAATTGGTATCAGAGCCAAAGTTTCCTATTTGTGATTTCATTTCTAGATAAATACCAGTAGCAGTAGGACTTATGGAGCTAGCCGTTTGACTCAACAACATTGTGATGATCTTTTTCTAGAGGTAGCTAACTAGGTTGGTGTTTGATGGTGGGTATGGATTCTCTATGGACACATTTATTTGAAGCACCGGAATGCTCAGGAGAATGTTGAAAGGAGGAGAATATGAAGATGAGGGAGAGAAAGTAATACTGGATAGAGAAGTCTCTCGCAAGGATGATGACTATGATGATGTGTTAAGGGGTTCATAATAAGTGTGGTCGTCCTCACACTTTATTATCTCAATTGTTGGGGATCATGCTCCATGTTAACAAGAAACATGGTATAGCACAGCGAAAACCTAACAAAAATTTCAAACAGATCTAACTGATCTAGGATCGCAATAAACTTCAAGAGAAAACATGCTTTTGATTTTTACAAGATTAAAGTAAAACATAAATAAGATTTACTTACAAATCCTGTCGACCTCTCCTTAGGCATATAGAGCTATTTGAATTCACCTTTGCATCTTTGTTGTTGATGATCTTCGAAGTTGATGAAGAACACGAAGAATACCAAGAACGTCATGAACACCAAGAGCTTCAAAATCTTCAAAGGCTTGTAGAACTCCAAGAATGCGAAGACACATGATGAACATAAAGAACATTGTTCTTCATAAATTCAGATATTCTTCTTGATGGCTGAACATGACAGTGAGTGTGGACTCACAACTAGAAGCAAGAGAATAATATTTGTCTTTTACAAAAATCACTCACTAACACCTCAATGTATATTTTCTACACTTTGTAGTAATGGAATTAGTTTTCCAATGAGTGAGTTTTCTGCTTTTGACTGAGCCTTTATTTATAACTACAGGTCTGCTTGGAAAAGAGGTAAAGAGAGAGTTCTAGAACCCCATAATTATTTAAATAAATAATTAATTATAGACACAAGGGGAATTAATTCCCCTTGTGCGGCAACTAGGGCACATAGCCATGGGGAGCATTATGCTCCCCATGCACATGAGCTAGGGTTTTAACCTTAGCCAAGTCCTCTCTTATAACTGCCTGGGCTCCTTGGTTTTATCCTGCAGGCCCAATGTTCCTTTTCTATGGATTGTGCTTCAGGAATTAATTCTTTAGCCCAAACTCCTCCAAAGTAATGGCCCTTGAGAAATAAATTCTCTAGCCCATGTTTAGATAAATAAAACAAACCAAATTAATATAAATATTAATTTCTGGCCCATGTCTTATTTAAATAAAAACACATGCAATTAATAAATAAATAAATAACTGAAACTCATAATCACTTAGTCAATTTACAACAGCTCAAAAAGGGACTCAGAAGGAAAATAGATTTAGCTACTTTAGTCCCGTAAAATCTTGTCATCCAATGACTCATCACCTTGACAAAAAATCACAGATGATTCCACTAAATAAATGTGATTGATCTCTAAATCATATTTTGCAACAAACAATTAATCATTCATGACGTACTTACCATATTACCTCTACATGAAATTTATTCCACGGTTGAACCAAAGATGATTAACTGTCACTTTGTTCACCACATCTTTTTCCTTGAGTACCTGGATCTAAATTTCATGATTTATCTTAATGTACCTTGTGAGATTAAACTCATCCTTGAACACAGTTTTAGTTAAATACCACTGAAAATGCTCGAGCCCAAGACACAGGATAATCATTCTTATTGATCCTAAAACAAGGAGAATTTTCTTATCTCTTTGTTCTCCTACTAATACTCCGAATAGTTATTTATTGGATAAATAAATATTAATCTTGGATTTAGGTGTGATTGTGGCATTTATGGAGGAAGTAATTATTTTGGAGAGACCCAAAGGGACAAACCAATATTTTATGGAGATATATTTTAATTGGTGATTGATACGCGTGAGTTTTCAACTTTAAATTTATATAACCACTCACGATAGAGCAAACCTTTGCAGGATAGGTCTATAAAGAGGGTATCGATCCGTAGAGATTGTGGTGGTTGTTTTGCTATGAAGTTCCTAAAATTCCATCAAACTCAACTTGGAAAAAGAGATAGTTTTGTTTTCTCTTAAAAACTAAAACTAAGTAACCATAAACTAAGATAAGCAAGTAAGATAAAAATAGAAGGAAGAGTATATGAATTTGATTTCATCCAATCCTCATACTACAAGCAAATTGTATCTAACATGAATTTTCATCATCAGCGTAATACGAGCGCATAATGGGTGTCAACCATACGACAACCTCAACATGAAAATACTATAAAGAGAAAATGATAATGCATCTTAGTTCCTCACCAATCACTCACCTAACATCTACATGTGAGATAACTTGTGTTCCCTAACATGAACTATAAGATCTCCTAATAGCATACACAATTCAAGGATAAAGCATGAGACATCATAGGTTTGCACTAATCTTTCCACTTACACTACATTAACTTAAGTTGTGGATTGATTCGTGGCCCCTAGCATAACTCATCAAACTCACATGAAATCATGTCAAAAAGCATCATTGTATAGCCCTAGTTCCCTCAATCAAAAAAAATGGAAACATTGAATTCATTCAAGACAAAAAGAATTTCTCATAGACAAAAAAAAGATTTTATCATAAATGATATAATCATGAAGAACATTCTCTCTTAGGCTATACAATCATTATACATATGCATAAAATTCTAACTAAACACAATCAACCCATAGGGACTTTGGAAAGAATTATATCAAACCCTATAAAAGAGTTATCTACTCATGTTGGATTTGGGAATCTCCATTGGATTGGAGAAAACCATTTCCTAAAGAGTTTTGGAGCTATGGGTCGAGT
Source organism: Betula pendula (assembly GCA_900184695.1). NCBI lineage: Eukaryota > Viridiplantae > Streptophyta > Magnoliopsida > Fagales > Betulaceae > Betula > Betula pendula. The sequence continues at coordinate 89,634 of FXXK01000278.1, forward strand.
TCTACCTACTGTCAAAGCAAGAAAATAATGTAAACTTAAGCTAAAAATTACACTGAAACTAAAAATCAGAACTCCTTGCAAGTCTCAGTTGGTTTTTCATTTTATAGAGAGAAAGACTTGAGATCTTTGTACAAGATAAGAAGAAGGTAAAAATCTTGAGTCCGAGTGGCTAGGACACCTCTGAGGAGAGAATTTGACGCCCACCATAGCCTACCAAGCTGCAAAAGCTGATAAAAGATATCAACTTTCAGTCATTTGCTGTCAAGATATTTTCAAGATTGGAAGCTTCGATGGCACTCGATCTCCAGAAGTTGGCGCTTGAGCACCAGTTACAATCGATCCCTAGATTGTGGCGCTAGATCGCCAAGCATTCTTTAGCCCTTCAACTTTCTCTTGATACACTTTAAGCCTAATGTTAATGATTTTGCTTATATTTTTCATTAGGACCTACAAAATAAGACAAACACTAAAACATAACAAAATATTAAATTACAATACAAACTAAGGTTTAACATATACGAGTTAAGGGGCTTTAATGTGTAACATTCAACACTTATCAGTGATTTTAGCTCTTAATATTTGGATTTACCATTAAGAGTTTATTATAGGATTTAATTTTTTTTATTAAGGACCTAAAAGTGCTATTGGATTTAATTTAAAATAATGGAGCTTTTTGAGGATTTATTTATATTCCAAATTAGATAGGGACTAGATATTGGTAATAAGACAAGAGTGGTGCTCTTGTAATTTATTGGACCTTGCAAGGCATTTTCGGAATATTTGGAGATAAGTGGAGGACATTTTGGGAAGTCAAATTTTGGGAGAAAAGACAAGGAAATGAGCCCTTGCCAGCTCGTGAGGGGGGATTCCTCCCCCTTGTTCACGAACACGGCAGGGAGCTGCTCCCTGCCATGTTGTGAGAGAGAGAGAGAGAGAGAGAGAGAGAGAGAGAGATAGAGAGACTGACTTGGGGACCAAGTAGTCCCCCAGTGCTATAAATAAAGGGGTTCGTTACCCCTTAACGCACAAGGTGTGCATGAGTGCCAGAGGGAGAGATAGAAGAAAGAAGGAGAGAAAAGAAAGAGAAGAGAGGGAGAAGAGGCTTGCTGCCGAAAGAAAAAGAAAAGAGAAAGGAAAAGAAAAAGAAAGAAGGTGTGTGCCGTGCAGCAAGGAGGAAGGAAGGAAGAGAAAAGAAAAAAGAAAGAAAGAAGGGTGATGTGTGTCGTGCGTGAGGTAGAGAGGGGAAGAGAAGAAAAAGAAAAGAAAAATGAGAAGGGGCGTTGCTGTGCGTCACAGAGAAGGAGGAAAGAAAAGGGAAAAAGGAAAAAGAAAAAGAAAGGGAAGGAAGGAAAAGGGGAAGGAAAACCCTAAGGTAATTTCTAAAGCCCTACTTTTATTATGTGATTTATGGATTTATTACTATTTCTATTAATGTTTTGTTGGGAAAAAACATTAATCATGAGTCTCTTAATTTTTATGGGCTTAAGGTTTTTAATCTAGTGAGATTTTGGGGTTTTGATACATGGGTATATTTTTTAGAAATTAGATGTTAGTGTATATGTTTTATTGTGGATTAATGGTGATTTTTCAAGTTAAATAGTTAGAGTTTTATAGATGCTTTAACTATTTTGTTCTTCATATTATTTATGAGTAGATCTACCACTTTTTAAGGTATTAATGGGTAGATCCTTTGTATTTTTGAAGTGTGGTATTTGAGGCATTGTCTTTTAAAAGAATGGTTAGGCCTTTGGTTTAAGATATGGAGTTTTATGTTTTGGATGATACTTCGAAAACTAAGTTGTACTTAGGATAATGTAAGAGATTATTTTAGGTTATAGAATGTGTTAGATGGGTTAAAATGTGACATTTGGAGTTTCAGGGTTTCCGTCTACCGAACGTTCGATAGCTCCACCAAACGTTCGATGGCCTCACCAAACGTTTGATGGCATCATCGAACATTCGATGGTTCCACCAAACATTCGATGGTCGGGTAGGGAGTCTAATTTGCCCGGTTTAAGGTTTAGGTTCTAAAATGGGTTTTTAAGTGAGATATTTCTAATCAAGGAATTATGTGACACGGATGTAGGGTTTGTGACTCCAAGGCATCGATCAAGATATATAGGACGGATACGCGACGGTGAGAACCGAAATGGGGCTTTTAAGCAATCAAGGTAAGCGGGCTATCTTGTGCTATTATTTTTATAAATAATGGACTCGACGCATTTTATGTAATCTTTTAAAAGAAAAACCCGGGTTATCTCTTGAGCATCTCTTGAAATAAATAAATAATGTTTTATGCATGAAAAGTGCAACTTGGATATCTTTTACAAATATTACCTCAAATAATGCATATTCAAATATTGTGTTACTATGCATACATGAAATGAATTGTTTATGTAGATATATGCAATATGAGATGAAATGTGAAATGGATGATGAATGGTGACACTGGTACCACGTGTGTATGATTTAATGGCAATGCAACACACTCTTGATGGGGTGTGGCCATTCCAGCCGATAAACCTAAGTAAAGGGGGTTAAGCTGACAGGGTTTCGTAGAAAGGGGTTGAGCGGACCAGTCTTTGCCGAAAATTGATGTGTAGGACAAGCACATCCTTACTTTGGGGGTTAAACAGAGCTATGGATGTTAATATGATGAAGCAAAGCAAGGATAAATGTTTATGTAAAGCCAATTCTTATGAATCAAATATGTTTGCAAAAATAAATGATTTTATGACTCAATATTTTTATTTGCATATAAACTGTTCACAGTCACACAATAACACCGGATTACTTGCTTACTAAGCGGTGGACTTACTCCTTACTTTATCCACCTGTAAAACATCTATGTTGTAAAACATAAATCTTTTACAGTGTAGCCAGTTAGGTCTTTGAGGTACAAGGATCATGACGAGGACGCGACCATTCGGAGTTATGATATGGATTTGGCAATGCTTGATGACACGTTGCAAAGTTTTGGAGATCGCTTATGGTAAACAGTATTATTGAGTGACATTGCAGACTTAGTATTTTAAGATGTATTTGTGTATTAAGGTTTAGCATAGAAATATTTTATAGAGATGATATGTATATTGTAGAGATTTCATGTAATAACCCCGATATTCCTTTAGGAAGACTTATGTAATTTTAGTATGCATTGAGATTATTTATTGACTTTATTATTATTATTTTTATATAGTTTGATTTAAAGGTTTTATCTCAAATGAGACACAATTCTCATGGTCTGATGTTGATTTTTCTATTTGGTGAGATGCCAATCCTTTATCTTTCCTGTTCTTGATTTGTTTGTGGGAAAGTCCTTGCCGTGTTGTGTCACTTCCAATTGTAGCAACAAAGTACAACATCCCAACAGAAGGACGAAATAACAAGAACAAAGCATTTTTTTTTTTTTTTGGGGTGGGCAACAAACCAAAAGCCTAGTGCTTTCATTTTACAAAAAGAACATATCTTTGGGTTTGGAGAGATTGGCGGTTGGTGGTAACAAGAGAAGATAGAGTGAATAAAGTCAGGAGTGAATGACGTTAGATTGGCAGTTGTTGAAAAGAATGTGAGACTGAGATGATGCCAGAGAGAGGAAGGTTGATTGATGGTCAATGGTGATAGGAGAAGCTGGCATGAGATGAAGTATTAAAACTACATTATGAAATTTCTTCAATTCATATCACCATGTTAAAATATTTCCATATCAATAAAACCCACAATCTTGCATACACAAAACTCTCTCTTTGCAATTCCAAGTGATCTATTTAAAATTAAGCAAAAATAGTAGAAAAAAAATATAAGCAAGTTGAGATGTTATTCCTTACCAAGGTCGTATAGTTAAACAATTTTAAGAAAGTTGACAATGGTGTGGTGGTTGCATTCCGAAGGTGATGCAATAGTGGTTGCGGATGGTGGTTGAAGGGCTTTAACATTAGTGCGGTGGTTGCATTCCCGTGGTGATCCAAATGTGGTAGATGATGGTGGCATGACCATGCAGCGGTAGGTTTCGGTGGTGGTTGAAGTTGACAAGGTCTTGAAATTGAGGAGGAGAGGTAGTGACAGGTATCGTTATGACTTGTCAATTTAATTAGTTAGTGGCTAACGTGGTAAATGTCATGTAAACTATCATAGGAGTTTATAGGGAATTGTAATAAAAGTTGTAATAATCCATTGTTTTTTTTTTTGGGCATGTGTTTAAGTTATATAGAGGTCGGCCGGAGCAAATTTTGGACAAGTAGTACAATAGATTACAACATTTCTTCTATTCTTGGCTATTTTCAATAGCTCGATGTGAATGCTCTTACTACAGAAATAATAAGTACTATTAGAGGTACTATAGCTTTTAGTACAAGTTTATTATCAACTAATGTAGCAATTCACGTGACATTTACTACGCCAGTTATTAAATAATTAAATTTTTGATGTAGCGTGACCTAGTAAACTCACAAAGACAAACAACAAGCAAATAGGAAATGAACACATCAGTATATCACACCAAATGAGAGGAAGACGAAAATATAGAATTTTTTCCAATTCTCTTCAACATATCCATGACAAAACACAATTTCCTCATTTAAGAGAATACCCATGCCACTGCCCATGCCACCGCCAACTGCCGTTGAACCCCACCGACAGTTCTCCCCCAGGAGATACTCCTGATTGAATTTTACCTAAAACCCTATTGTTACTCATCTCCAATTCTAATAGATTCCAAGGCAATCTCTTAGGAAGCTTGCCCGTAATGAATTGTCACTTAACTTCAAGCTGCCGATCAATATCAATGATGTCCATAGGCCACTGGGAATATTTCCTGAAAACAAATTACTATAAACACTGACAGAGAAATGGGATATTTGGACAGATTCTAGAGGGGTTCGGTTCGTTACCAAGTTTTACTGATTTGGATTTGTCGGGCAACCAATTTTTTTTTGGCAAAATTCCATCACAGAAGCTCACTTCCTTAATCTCTCTTCTTTAGAAAAATCGTTAAATGTCCTCCAACGAAAGTTTGAGGTTGGCATGTTGAGGAAACCAAGAAAGTCCAAATGATTTTCTCAATAATTTTTTGACGAGATTTTCTTAGGAACCAAGAAATCCCAAAACGATTTTCCCATTTTTAAAGAGAGAAAAAGGCAATAAATTTAAGAATTTAATGGTGGTGGAGCAGCGGTAGAGGGACCGTTGGTGGGGTTTGATGGCTGTCGGTGGCGCTAGGCGGAGGAGAGGGGCGGTGGCATGGGTTTTCTCTTTTTTTTTTTTTTGAAAGGGGAAATGGTGTTTTGTCAATGGATACGTTGAAGAGAATTAGTAAAGAAATCATGTGTGTCTTCCTTTTATTTTGTGTGATACATTTATTGTGTCCACTTTTTGATTGGAGTTAAAAAAATTTAAATTCTTATAGAAGTTATTCTCACCGTGATATGGTATCTTTCATGTGTGTAGTAGTCGTCGTCGTCTTCTTCTTCTTCCATTTTCTTTTTGGGCATGTGTTTAATTTCGGTATATGGAGGTCTGTTAAGCTTGGAACAAATTTCAGAGTTTTACAATAAATTACAACACTTCTTCTATTCTTAAATTTCTTATCCCTAGAATTTCAATTCATAGGCCCAATTTTTGCAATTATTGGCATATACATTGAAAGTTATATATAAGATGAAGATAAAGAAAATAAAGTTAAGAATGATACGAAATCTTGGAAAAGAGGTAACAGAAGATTAGATGATGAGCTTAAATGTAGGGCCAGATCAAACTGTCATATTGATAACAACTGTAGATGTCAAGAACTACAGTAACCCCACGCTTGCACTTAGTCCGTGAATTGTTGGACCTGCGTATGAAAGAAAAGGATCAGAGAAGGCTTTACTAGCTCTGGCCAGTAAAGTCGCTCCGATGCTAAAGTTAGGGGAAATTCTCTAATGAGTGATAGGCAAGAGAAAGATGGATCAAGGAATAGGAGCGATACCTTGGGATTTTATATGGGTGGAAGGAGGGGAGAAGAAACGTACTGAGAATGGCTATCGTTCCGTAAACGTCCCCTTTTATCTTCCTTTTCTTAACTGCTGTGGACCGTTATAGGGGAGGGACGTTTATTGCCCAGATCAGACTTTAAGTGGTGAATGCGTCTCTTGGGTTTTCCATACATCTAGAAGGATCCAGGAGAGTTCAGGAGGAGGGCTGGGTACTTGGATTAGGCCGACTGGGGCCTTACTGTTTGCGAGGGCCGGGGGGGGGGGGGAAGGTACTGCGGTATTACCTGGGCCTTCCGTCTGGGCCGGGTCTTTACTATTCATGAGGGCTATTTTATATGGGCCGACCGGGTACTGTTCACACTGATAGTTGTTGAGCCGTGGGCCGAATGTTCGTTCTCGGTATTATCTGGGCCCTACAGGAGTCCCCCAATTCCCTTGGACCATTTGAAAGATTTGTCTAAGGGAATTTCTGATGACCGGGGGGGGGAATCAAAACTGCTAGAACCTTGCTGTTTATGAACGTGTGGGTCGTATATCCGCCTTTGGTGTTATCTGGGCCCTACAACAACTGTGGATAATAATTTTTTTTATAACAATTAAAATAACAGTTTCATGCAAAACTTTGTATCATTCTTAATTTTATCTTCCCTATTAGAAAAAAAAAAAAATTATCTTCCTTATCTTCATTTAATGCATATTTTCTAATAATATAGACTTAATTTTATAGTTTCAGTTGGACTTGGTTACCCAAAACAGGTTTAGTTGTTTGGTCGTACAAACGAGTATGCAAAATAGCATGGTTTAAAAAAAAAAAAAAAACCCTTCAAAATAAGAAAATATAACCCATTTATTATCTCTACTGGGCCTTGAACTCATCCAAAATAAATCAACCGGGCCTTCATCCTTCTTGCTTACTTGTTTTTTTCAAAAAAAATAAAATAAAATTCTGGCGAGGGATGATTATTAAAAGAACAAAAAAAAGAAAAAAAAAAAGAATAACTAATACTTTACCGTCAAAATAGAACCTCTATTAAACTTCCCACAAAAGTTCAAAACCCTCGCAAAAGCCCTCAACACAGAATGACTGAGAAACGACGGAGAAAGCCGAAGAGGAAACCAGTCCTCGGCTCAACCACTCCAGGTATTCTCTCTCTCTCTCTCGTCTTTTTCACTCTTTGTATGCCGTCTTTTTTCTCTTCGAAAAACACACGATTTGGGGACTGCAAGAAGAATTTTTTCTCCAATTCCAGGATCGTCCAATCGTCTTTTTGAATTTTCTTGAATTGCAAGAATTCGTCCGCAATTAACCTTATGATTGCGGATTCTCCTTCCTTAGATCGCAAAAGAACAAAACCGAAAAAGCTCTTGTGTTATTTTTATACGGAAAGCTGTAATTTTTATGCATGAGAACTTACATTTTTTGTGACAACAATGAAATTGTGATAGGCTTAGCTATCACAATAATCCAGAAAGCAGTGATCTACTCGGGACCAATGAGAGACGGCTATTTTAAAAGACACAAAAAAACATATTTTCTCCTCCGAAGAAAGCCTCAGAAAAACATATAAAATGCAGATTATTCCAGAGGCCTCTTAGGAAAATCAGGCAAAATTCTTGCCAAGTTCACAATGAATGGAGAAGAAGAACAAAATTAACAAAGACTTTCATGATTAATCTTTGAAGCCAACAAAAGCACACACACGCCAAGCCTTAAAACAATGACCATTTAAGTAAACAGTAGTTCTCCTGTAGGGTCATCTCCAACTGGGGTCTTACAAAGAATCAATTTTGGGTCTCTTTCTAACAGCAGTGAGTTTTTTTTTGGCTGTTTCATTTTGTGTTTTAATCTTTTTAATTTCATAACATGTCTCTCTTTTCTGGCTCACGATTTGGGTTTGTGGGTGTTTCTTGAAAATTTCATGTTTTGTATGTTAAAAAGATTATTTTGTACTGTGCAAAAGCATGAGATTTGATCTGAACTCTTTTTTCCATCTTGTATTCAGGGCATAGTCTCTTATTGAACACAAACAAGAGAAGAAGAAACACCACAATTTCAATGGAATCCGATTGGGCATGTCTTCCGGAAGCCCTTCTTGTGTTGATTTTGGACAGGTTAGTAACACTTTCAGACTATGTTCGCTTTAGTGCTGTCTGCATAACATGGCACACCATTGCCCTAGAGAACTACCATGGGGAGAGGCGTTGCAAACTTTCCATGCATCAACCTCCACTACTATTTTTAACTCACACCCATCCGTCTAAAGAAGGAGAAACTACAATTGGCATACACAGTATCAGCCAAAACAAGACGTATGAGTTAAAATCATTCATGCCCATTGGTAGTAAGAGATGGTTTGGTTCTTCACATGGTTGGTTGATTTCCGTGGATGACAATTTTGTCATTACCCTATCAAATCCATTTTGTTCTAAGGTCAAAGGAGGTGATGGAAATATTTGCCTTCCACCGGTTTTACATAGACACTGCTATTTTATTAAAAAGGTTCTAGTGGTTCCTGATGATTCTGCTGTCATGGTCAACTATAAAGAGGGACTTGCTCCTGATGAATTGGCTTTCATTAGGCCAGGTGATAAAGGATGGACTTACATAAAAAACAATCGTGATCGTGTTATTGATATCATTTATTCCAAAGGTCTGTTTTATGCCCTCTATGTGTTTGGTTCAGTCAAAATTCTTGATATTGGTGAACATCGTCCCAAGTTGAAAATGGTTTCACCTAACTGCTATTCTACAGCCTCTTCTGAAGAGAAGAAATATATTGTGGAATCAGCTGGTGGCAATATACTAAGGATTGTAAGGATTTTAGATATTGTTGATGATGAATTGCCACGGCGTCATGTGACAAAAGGGTTTGAGGTTTTCAACCTACTAGTTCTGAATGGGAAGAAAAAGTGGGTTGAAACAAAAGACCTTAATCTTCTTGGTGACGGAGCCTTGTTCTTGGATAACAATACTTGCACCTATGTACCGGATTCAGACTTCCTTGGATGCCATCCGAATTCCATATATTTCGTTGATTATTGTTTTCTTGGTTATACTGATCACCTAGCAAGTGCGTGCCCTTCTACTCCTTATGACATGGGCATCTTTTACTTGGGAGATGGAAGCTTTCAGTGGCATAGAGTAACAAAGTTGATGTCTTTTCCAAAATCAATGTCACGCCCAATTTGGATCCAGCCAACTTTTCAAGGAAAAAGAGCGTAAGCTTTTCTTTTTGTGTGTTGGTGGGGATTGTTAAACGAATGCTATTAACTAGATTATTGTACAACTGTTATACAATTGGGATGATCAGAAAGTGAAAATCAGTCATTTATTTTATTGCAACATCAAGTTGTATGGCAATCAAGTAATAGTCTACTAAATAGCATTACTTTTAAAAAACGAACTTTATTGCTTAATAGAATGTTTATTGATTAAGAAAAATAGAAAGTGTACTTTACTTATCATTTATGGTTGCTTGTTGGCTAGCTACATGTAAATTATTATGATATTTTATATAGTTGTTATTGTTATCATGCTTGTTACTCTTTCTATATTCTGTATTAATTTTTAATGTATCATTATATTGAGTATATTTGTTAATGTGTTTTGTGGTGTTTTTTGTTTATGATTTGAAAAATTATTATTATGTGGCATAGGGATAAAAATATTTAAGTGTTTTGTGAGTTTTTTTTTTTTTTTTTTTTGGAGTATTTTGTTGATGTCTTTTTTATGAGATAGAAAATAAAAGACATAAGAGAATTTTAAGAAACAAATTTGTGCAATAGTAAGTAAATAAAAGGTGAAATACAATAATGATTTTCACATAATCACATTTTTCCCTCGTAGCAGTTGGATTCCAAGGTTTGTTATATATATATTGTATGTGTGTGCACGCTTTAGTTGCATGGCTCCAGTCTTCAGTTTTTCTTGGGCTCCAATGGCAATCTTCACAAACAACTGCTAAAACAAGACTCGTAATGGACTAGCGGGCTTCTATTTAAATCGTCCAAGGTTTGATAATGTTGTTTTTGTTAAGCTATGTGAAGCCTAATTTATGCTCGACCCGATATAATGAAAGGAGGGCTATAGTTTAAATGAGATTTTTTCTAAAGCTTAGTCCATAGAGTAGAGGCTTGGGTCGATATGCAAGGAGTTCAGGATAAATTTTTTTAACCCGCCCGTTTTATATGCGCGTTTTGACGCCTTTTTTGTACTGTTTTTCGAAAATAGTAAAACCTTGTCGTAACACAGAGGACGTAACCCTTGAAGGTGAACCTTTTAAATTTTTGTGTCTTGTGATTAATTTTTTTTTCTTTCTCTTTCGCTTCTCATGGGATATAGGATATCGATTAATTTTCCCTATAGTTTTAAATATTTAGATTTGATTCCTAAAGGGCCATCGTAGCATCACGACCATCATAAGACCTTTCCCACCTCTAATTTTTTTGTAAAGATAAACTTTTATTAATACAAAGAAGAATTTTGTGCTCTCTTTTCTTTTTCTTGATTTACTAAGGCCCCGTTTGGTTTGCGAAATAGGTCCCGAAATGAAATGACTATTTCTATGGAATAGTCATTCTTTTATTTGGTAAGAGCTTATTTATAGGAATAGTTATTCCTATAGGAATACTTATTCCCTTACGAAGAGGAATATGTATTCCTTTTAAAAATGAAAGAAATACATATTCCTTTCCTACATGAATAGAATTATTGCAGTCTCTTCTCCTAAAAGCCCCTCACACTCCAACATCAATTTTTTTTTTTTTAATATTATGAGACCATTTAGTGATGTGCTTTTCTTTTTAAAAAAAATAAAAAAATAAAATTGATGGGTGAATATGATGATTTTGTTGACGTGCTTCTTTTTTTTCTTTTTTCTCATTTGCACATCATTTTGTAGTGTTATGACCAAGGCAAAATGATGTGCAAAAAAAAAAAAAAAAAACTGCGAACTTTTTTTAAAAAAACTTGACTGTTTTTTTTTTTTTTTTTTTTTTTTAAAAAAAAAAGTTATAGTATAACGGTTTTTGTTTAAAAAAATAAAGAAGAAAACGTCCTTAAATTATATTTGTATTATAATAGTGTTTTAAGAAATTTGATTACAATATGATTTCATTCACCAGCTATTTTACTATACCAAACAAAAGAATATCTATTCAGTGTTCTATTCCATCGTTACAACCAAACTAAGGAATATGAATAATTATTTCATTCCACCTTCTTCTATTTCAAGGAATAGCTATTCCTTTTCCTAATAGAATAGTCATTCTGCAAATCAAACAAGGCCTAAATATATATATATTTTTTAGTATATTTCTTTATGTACTCGAGTTACACCCCTTGCACTATTTAATAAAATTATTTACTTAGTAAAAATAAAGTCAACACAAAGACCCAAGATACCAAGAGATGGGGTGAGAGCCCAAACATCAATTGCTCCAGAATAGCTAATACAACGCAAGAAAAAACATAAAATAAACTTGATATGGACCAAAAAATTGGCCCTGTCCAATGGCTTTTTGGTGTGAGTGCCAAGAAAAGTGCCTTTACAATCCACAACAGAGCTTTGCTTGGGGGTGATACTTGTAGCAGCAAGAGAACATAGATGCTACAACATAAAGAAAAAACAAAAAACTGAAATCAATTGTGTTTGAACCATTGAAAAGGAGCTTCACTCCATTTTGTTTGCCCGACAAATGATGTGTAATAGACATTAATGAAAAATAGTCTTTTAAAAGTGCTCAAGTGTTTTGAAAGAATACTTCCTAAAATTCATGGTAAAGATTGAGTTGTAACCACAATGCTATATTGATTTGTGAAGAAAAAGTTCGTATATGCAGAGGGTGGTTAATTTATCATCACATAGCAATACAAAATCAATTATCATTATGGTTTAGACCGAGTAAAAATTAATTTTATGTTAAACAAAAATATTCAGAGGATGTCATGTATGGTGTGGTTGAAATTCATACACAGTAGAAGCATGTCATGAACCTGAACCCAAATAGGGGCGTGGTCGAAATTCATCTGCATAGGTGGTGTGAAGCCATCGAAGTCTTGCAATACAAGAAGATTGCGGTCAAAGAGCCAAGGTTTCCCTTGATGACGTTTTACAAATTATCATCTTCCTCAGAAAATTCAAATAACCATATGTGATCTTGTGTCTCTTGGATCATAATACGTGAAGCCGTAAGTTTCTTACTACACATATAATGAGAAATATTAGAGGCACTACAAATCTTAGTATAAGTTTCTTACAAGTTGACGTAGCAATTCATATAACACTTATTATGTTAATTAAATAATTAAATTTACAGGTCAAATTTTGTTGCTTAATTATTTGTCAGTAAAATACTGCCAATGTACGTGAGTTTATAAAAAGGTTGTAATAAAAGTTGTACCTATAAATTTTCTATTTAAAAACATCATTAATATGAATAACAAATGTGACCCATCCTTATTTTTTTTCTTTTGATGTATTTTGTTTTCCATCTTTTTCATAACCTGAGGAAGAAAAAACAAACAAAAAACAAAGAATAATGCTAATTTTACACTCATTTAACACACATATTTCATATCAGATGAAACCGTCTGAAATTATTTAAAATTAATATTAAATATTTCATATTTTACTTGCATCGTCAAGTTCGATATACTAATTCAAATACACTTCACAACCAAACCATTTTATATAATTACCTAATTCATAATCTAAATACATAATCCAAATGCACTTCACAAACCAAAGCAAAAAAAGACATGTTCGACATAAATATAACCGGTACATCAAAATAACGAATAATCTTCTAAAAAGTCGTTTAAAACATACACAATTAATAAGAGTAACTAGATTGTCTTCAAAACATAAATTTATGTAAAATGTTCTAAACTTTAGTAGTCACGCCCAAACTCCCACATAATCTAATAACCTTAAAATATGTGCTTCCATCTCCCCTCCAGCTCCAGCTTGTGCAGTTGATAACCTTATTCCAATGAAAAATTAGTATATATTCTCACACCGCATGGTTTTATCTTTTCAATATACCATTATCATGGGCAAAACTATTAGACAATATGATTAGAAGAATTTACAGGAATAAAAGGTTACCAACATAAGGGATTAACATATTTGAATCTTGAACGAGTGCCCCAATCCTCAATTGCATGGTAATGCATCGTGATTGTGCTGCTATATATACCCACTGCCCAAATGAATCTCTCAGGATCACAGGCAAGGCGCTTTATTTTAAGTGGTACACCTAAGTGCTGAGTGCAGTTAAACAGACACAAATACATTATTAAAGATTTCTATGATTATGATTTCTAAGTCCACAGTTAACACAATCATATAATACTCGTTTAGTCCTTTATTCTCTTTCCCCTTACCACTCAAAGTCAAAAGAAGATCGATATTGCGAGAGATGTCCTTCATGTGAAGAAAGTATTGCATTCAAAGATAGATAAAATAAATGAGAGTCTATGAACAGGGGAGTGATAAACACTACAAAATTCAAAGAACCATTAGAGCTCCAAAGATTTACAGTCTGCAAGCTAGTGCACTCCTCTGCACTAGGTAAAAAGTCACCATACGACTGCCAAAAGTTATCCTCCCGATCAAATGCATCTAAAAGAAGACATGCTAACCTTAGGTTCCCAAGGCCACATTTGTCTCCAACAAAGAGTTACCCGATATAAAAATCCCCTAGGACAAATTAAAAAAAACAAGCTACGGAAAAAAGTATTAACTACTTTATATTAAGGGAAAACTGCAATTACCTGTGGATTGGTTGAGTTGATAATATCAAATATAGGATGACCCACTGTGCATCAAAGAGAAAGACATCCCAAATAAATTTCAGTTGTTGCATGAGTGCAAAGAGAAAGACATTTACTAAGCATTGATCCAAAGGATATACAAAACATAAGGTCTGTACTAAAACATTATCAATCCAAATATGCTAAAATCAAGACATTCAGTTTTGCCATCTCTGTAATATACAATAAACAAATTTTTAAGATCGAGGATATTTCATCTCAAGAATATAATCCAAATCCTAATTAGCCATTACCGAACCCAAGTAAAAGGTCAAACCTTTGGTCTTGGAGGAATAGAAAAAGACGGAACTAGCCCCAATGGCTACAAGAGGCCCTGCTGCATCCACAAGAATCTGGGTATCTAGTGTCTGTAAGAAATCCAAGATATGATCCTCCCAAACGTGAAGAGCAGATGTATGGGAAATGTTATAAAAAACCAACTGAATCAAGAAATGGGCAGGATATAAAATGGGAGAGTGCCTGGGTCTCTCCTAAATTTCAAAACAAATCCACCATGCTTAATCAAAGGTACTAAATTGCCAACCAAAAAACCAAGAGGCAACGAGTTCAATTGGCCAAATTCAAAATTAAAAAAAGCATAAATATTTTTCGTTTAAAAAAAATTAAAAAATTATTATTATTATCGAATTTATAAGGATATTTTTGTCTTATTGAAAAATTTATATGATCATTTTTGTCTTTTTGTTGGCATTTGAGGGACATTAACACTTGTTTAGTAGTTTGGGGGGACATTGTTATAATTGAAAGTTTGAGGAAGACATTGTCAATTGGATGGTAGTTTGAGGGAGGTATGTGGACTTTTCCTTTTTAATTTTATAACATGTCTCTCTCTTTTCTGGCGCACAACTTGGCATTGTCGGTGTTACTTAAAAATTCCTTCTTTTTTTTTGTTAATCTTTCAGTGCATATGTTTTGTTAAGTGCATAAGCATGAGATTTGATTTGATCTCATTTTACCATCTTGTATACAGGGCATAGTCACTTATTGAACACAAACAAGAGAAGAAGAAACACTACAATTGTAAAAATCCAGAGAAAAATGCTAGTCATATCTGCGCTATTATCCAAAAAGGACTAGTCAATTTTAGAGCTGTCTTAGAATCACTTATAAAGCTTAGTTTCACCTAATAACTAGGTAATGTGGACTTAGCATTAATGACTCTCTTTATAAACTACACACTCTATATGGGCTATTTTTCATCTTCACAATGTGGGACCGGGGTGGTACAACAATTTCAATGGAATCCCATTGGGCATGTCATCCGGAAGACCTCCTTGTTTTGATTTTGGAAAAGTTAGTAACACTTTCGACTATGTTCGCTTTAGTGTTGTCTGCATACCATGGCACGCCATTGCCCTAGAGAACTACTTTGGGGAGAGGCGCATAAACTTTCCATGCATCAACCTCCATTACTATTGGAGAAACTACAACAACTCACACCCATCCATCTAAAGAAGGAGAAACTACAATTGGTATACATAGTGTCAGCCAAAACAAGACATATGAGTTAAAATCATTCATGCCCTATCAAATGGTTGGTTGATTTCCGTGGAAAAGAATTTTGTTGTTACCTATCAAATCCATTTTGCTCTAAGGTCAAAGGAGGTGATGGAATTATTTGCCTCCCACCGGTTTTTCATAGACACTGCTATCATATTGATAAGGTTCTAGTGGTTCCTGATGATTATGCTGTCATGGTCAGCTATAAAGATGGACTTGCTCCTAATGAATTGGCTTTCATTAGGGCAGATGATAAATGATGGACTTACATAAAAAACAATCATGATCGTGTTATCGATATTATTTATTCTAAAGGTATGTTTTATGCCCTCTATATGTTTGGTTCGATAAATAACAAGTTACATTCATATGTTTTAAACAATAATTAAAATTTGTTGAATTATTTATTTATTTTGTTAGTTATACTCTTTAATTAATTGTTGTTGAAATGCTCCGACAAAATCATTTAACTGGTAAATGACTTAGCGGTTTACCTCACAGCCTTAACCTCTTCACCGGGTTAAAACTCAGGGATCATACACTCTCAAGGGTGAGAGTCTACAACATAAGACTTGTCACTTGTAAATAATAGAGATCGCAACTAATATTCACAAATAAAATAATATCATAATAGCTGAAAACATAACCATAATGTCATAAATACTATAAGTACTAATGTCTCCAAAGTATGGTCAAATACTAGTCATCAACAAAACATAAGGGTTCCAACCCGAAATTTAACATAATGACAACAAAGTCACAAATTTTCCTTCGTAACATAGAACATGTAGACTATATCTATCATGTTGTGTTGGGGGTCTCCTCCGGCATGCCACATCCTACCTAGTCACATGGGTTCTAGCTCCTCAAAGATCACTCGGAGAATGTCCTCCAATCGGACCATACTACTCGCATAAACCGCCATCATCTAAACTATTTATGAAACAATATAAGATCATAGGTGGAAAAAATACAAGAGTAAGTTCACGACATAGTAAGTAAATATGCACATGTTATACAGGTTATCATTTGTGAACTCAGTTTATAAATTATAGTCATTGTTATCCTCATTTGTTGCATAAATATGTCATGACAATGCAATATATATATAATATATGATATAATCAAGAACATGTGATATGTTAATAATATGGTCTATCCGAGACATTACATTTTCTCAGCAAAGTTAGCGTATCCGAAAGGACTTCTGGTACAACTTTGGTGCCCCGGACATTGCATAACCATACCGTCTTATACTAGCAGTTCGACTGAATCCGACCTCGGGTGGCCCACATTGACTAGCAAAGCTGTAACGATGACCACACTTGAAGAATAGTGCGCTAGTTACAAATTCTTAACCATTGGATCCAAGGCCCTTAAAATAAAAGAAACATTTGACCACAGAATCAATCTGTAATAATAGTAAGTCCATAGTCGTTCTACTGCATGTATCGATGTACCATGTCATACGATGCACATCAATCTTTGTGTCTTTTATATGCATACTTTGCACAACTCATCATTTAATTATCTTTGTTAATCACAACCGTTTTCACAAATGAAGTTTAAAGTTGAGAATAAATAGGCATTTCATGAGAGTTGTAAACATGCAGGTTTTGTACATCAAAATAGTCATGCTATGCGAAAAGAATAATAATAACAAGTATCTGTGTGAGTTTTTACTCACTTGAGTCATAGGGATCAATCAATTACTCTTCCAAGTAGTATCTGACTTTCGAATCTGAGAAATAATCTTATCGTTAGTCTTATGCCTTAAGCTAAACAAGTTCTTGGCTTCTAATAACTCAAAAGGATATTCTGTCCGAGCATCAAACATTTGATCAAGAAAGGATCGAACATTCTAAGCCCGAACATTGAACGTTTGACAAGAAAGATTGAATGTTTGATAAGGTCTAGAAACTCATTCTAGATCAGAATCTCAGTCCTTTTGGATTCTAACTTCTCCTATGGTCCCCTAAAGGTTTTACTAGAGAGAATAAGGGGTCTCACATTTCAAAATCAGGGTTTGAGGTATTAAACTCCTTAAACCAACACAAACTCAACCTAAACCTCAAATGATTCAAGCCTATGTTAAACAACATAGAAACTAAGACGTAACAACAACTAAACAAGGTAACAACAAACAAATAACAATAGAGAAACGAATTAGGCTAGAATGTATACCTCTAAAATCCAAAAGCTTTCTCCTTCTCCAAACACTCTTCCTCACACACTCATAAACGTTCTTTAGGCTCCAAGACATGAGTGAATAGTGAAATAGAGGGGTATGAGTCGTATTTATGAAGCTAAAACGTCTGAACTGTTGGGTTAAGAACTGTTGAATTTTTAGGTTCATCGAACATTTTATGTATGACATCAAACGTTTGATTGTACCATTACCCAACGGTTTTAGGGTTTTTATCAAACGTTTGATAAAAGTATTGAACGTTTCATAAAAGCACATCGAACACTCCATAAAAGCATTGAACGTTTGATACAGCCTGACACACAGATCGAATGACCTCACGTGAACAGTGCATCACGATACGCATCGAACGTTTGATTCTCACCATTGAACGTTCCATGAGACTACCGAATGTTCATAAAATCCTTCAAATGTTTTATGGACGCCCAAGGCTCCAAAATAAATTCTTAAATTCACTAAATCTTTGAGGCATTAATTACAGTTGTTGAACTCTATTTTTTAATATTGTCTATTGTGAATCAAAATCCTACTTGGATTTAATGACAACAAGTGGGCGGAAGCATTAATGTTATAAACCGAGAAAACTAAAGACCAATTTTGTTAATTTCTAAAATCCAAAGTGTTTTGATAAACATAAAAATTATGTATAGCAATATATTTATCAACCAAAAACAAATAAATTAACAAACTACTCAAAATACAAAATATTCTAAAAATGTATTCTTATTTTATTGTAAAGTGAATAAGATATTTATTTTCCTGGATGATAAATGTCGTGTGATTTTCAGCTCTGATATCGATGTTGCCAATTGTACACTTTACTTGGTTTTCTTTGTTGGACATGTTTTACATTGAATTTTATGAACCAAATATTACAAGAACAACCAAGGACTCCAGTGGTCTACGCGATTTTGATACAAACATCTCAGTTTTTAATTTTCTAAATGCATGCCCCGCCAAAAAAACCTGTCCACTATTTTGCAACCTCAAGTTTCTGTCTTTACTTCCCTCTCAAAGTGAAAGGTAGATTTTTACAAAAGGTTGTGAAGCTACTACGTACCTACACCTACTTTTTTATTAGATCCACTTTAATTTATTTGAACCGGAGAAGAACCGATCTTTTCTAAAATAAAGACAAAATTATCAAACAAAACTATAAAAAGATAATTCTTCGCGTGAAGTTGTCAATGACGTGAAAATTGAGTCATTGAAAATTGATTCTCAGCTACTTTTGCGTCAAGTTGTCAATGACGTGAAAATTGAGTCATTGAAAATTGATTCTCCGCTACTCTTGCGTCAAGTTTGTCAATGACGTGGAAATTGATTCTCAGCTACATTTGCGTCAACTTGTCAATGACGTGGAAATTGATTCTCAGCTACATTTGCGTCAACTTGTCAATTCAAGAGAATTCAAGAACTCAAGAAGACGATTGGACGATCGTGAAATAGAAGAAAATTCCCCGTTTACGAAGTTCTTCTGGTTGCCCAAATCTGACGGAGAAGCAGTTGTGTGTTTTGGAAGAGAGAAAGACGAGAGAGAGAGAGAGAGATACCTGTAGACTCTACTGGTTTTCTCTTCGCGGCTTTCTCCGTTGTTTCTCATTCTGTGAGGGCTTTTGTAAGGGTTTTGTTCTGCGGGTGTTATTTTGATGGTAAAGTAATAGGTATTGGACAGAAATTAGTTGGAGGAAATTTCATTCAACCCACTTNTAATGCATGATAAGTATCATCTATCAACATTGAATTCTTTAAAATTCAATGTTTGGGTTAATGACCATTGAATTTTGAGTTAATGACCATTGAGTTTTGAGAAATCCAATATTGATAGATATACTTGTCATACATTAGAGTGGGTTGAATGAAATTTTCTTCAACCTAAGTTGGAGGAAATTTTTGTCCATAGTTATTCCATTCTTTCCTTTTTTTTTTTCTTTAATAATCATCCCTGGTCAAATTTTAAGAATTAAAATAATAATAATAATAATAATAATAAAAGTAACCAAACAAGATGAATCTCCATTCTTACTTGCCAAACATTTATTTTGGATGAATTCAAGGCCCAGTTGAGATAGATAAATAGGTTATATTTAGGAAAAAATCATATATAGTCCCTAAATTTTTATATAATTTGAATTTCGTCATTAAATTTCTAATTTCAAGAGTATGGTCCTTAAGTTTTGTCCAGAATTTAAATAGATCCCTCTTTCACTTTTCTATCAAAATGAATGGTTTGTCATATAAATGTAATGACCTTCACACCTCATGCAATTAAACCTGCAAGGTTGTTTCCTTCAGCTTGTTTAATTCTTCAATGAACGATCAACACGTCATTCCCGACTTCGCTGGCCTCTTCCTTTTGTTTTTTTTTTTTTTTTGTCTATTCAAGAGGGGAGAGGGGGGGGAGGAGACTGCGTTGGCCTCTAATTCACCTCCAAGTCTCCTCCAATTCCATGCGTGCGGTGACTTTTTATTACCGCAATGAAAATTACAAATATCCCTTTAAGTCTCCTTAGCTAGTAACCCAATGGTTACTCATGAGTGCAGATGCTAGGACCAAAGGGTCTTAGGTTCGACTCATGGAGGACGCGCTCCTAGGGTAAAGGCCGAAAGGGGACAAAACCTTGAGGGCAGAGGCCCAAAGAGGACACGATAAGTAAATCGGTCAGAGGCAAAGGCCTGGGCCGTGACACGATGCACGTGGGAAGCTTTGGCAGTTATAGATACTAGAGTTGAGCCATAACAAATTTTCAAGGCTGATCCCTTCCTCTTTAGGTAACTTAACTAAATTAAATAAATCTCTTGATGTATGAGAACATATTTGAGGGAAGCATACCCCCAAGCCTAGGAAACTACTAAAAATTGCTTCAACTAGACCTTCTAGTAACAATCTCAGTGGTACCATACCAAAACAGGTCATTGGTCTTTCTTTCCCTTTCAATTTCTTTGGTCATGTCTCATAATTCTTTGACAAGTACACTGCCATTTGAAGTGGGTTACTTAAAAAATCTTGGAAAGTTAGATCTCTCGGAGAATAGATTATCTGGTGAAATTCCTACTTCCCTTGGTAGTTGTATTAGTTTGGAACGTTTGCATTTGGAGGGTAATCATTTGAAGTAGCAATTCCTCCATCTTTGAAGACACTAAGAGTTTAGAAGAAATTGATCTTTTGTGCAAAAACTTGTCAGGGCAGATTCTGAATTTCTCTGCAAGTTTTCCTCACTTAAGCATCTCAATCTTTCTCATAATGACCTCGGGAAAAGTGCCAAGTGAGGGGATTTTTTTGAATGAAGCACAATTTCAATCTTTGGAAATGACAAGCTATGCGGTGGTGTCCAGAATTACTTTTACCAAAATGCAACAGAAAGAGTCCACGTTCATCTGTGAAACGCTTGTGCTCGAAGTAGTAATTCCAATCATATTTGTAGCTGCTCTATTGTGTTTTTTTCTCACATGTTATATGGTTAAAAAATGAGAAAGAGACCTGATAAGTGCTGAATGTTACACATTCAGCTCTTTAATTCACATATGTTAATCTCTTAATTTCATTATAATATCATGTTTGTTTGTTTGTGTTTTCCTTATTTTGTAGATTTTGGGAAAAAAAGAAGTCAATTCCATCAACTCGGGCTTAAAACACATGAACTATGCAAAGCGTTGAGCATTTGACCTTTGTGCGCTTTTTGGCATAACTTTAGCTCAAAACTCGGATTAAGGCAAGGTCAAGTGCGTTGGAAAGAGGAATCTTAGCTAAAGTTTTTGTATCCAAGGTGCCCTCGAACGCCCAAAACTGATATGGAAAGATGGTAATCTGACCCGAACTTGATCTTGGACTTCCCTAGGGTGCACGAAATGATTAGGGTTGTTCCTAAATTCTATAAATACTCCCCTAAGTCCTCCAAAACAAGGAGACAAGCTGGAGGAGAAGAATCAAAGGCTTCAAAGAAGAGTTTTTCTTAGTTTTTCTTTCTTTAGTTTTCTTTGTTATTTCTTATGAGGATGATTTTCATCCGAATTATGTGTAGCTAATAATTTAGTTATGGCTCGATTGAAGCCTAATCATGTCTCCTTTAAGGTTTTAATTTGTCTTGCTACAATTCATGTTTTGATGTTAATTGATTTATCTTGGGTTTTGTTCGTTCTTCATATGGGTTATGTATGGGTTTGATCATCTTATGTATATAACATGTGTAGATTGTTATCTAGGTCAATTTAGATGACCGAGTCCTGGGCCTAGAGTGAGTGACAAAAGAACCAATTACGAGTTCTTGGGATAATCAACATGAAAGACCAGAATAGATACCATGTTCTAAGTTTTAGTGTGTTTGGTTTTTCATAGATTTATGCTTTCTCAAAGAACAACTTAGTAGATACCATGCTAAATCCTTCGAGAAAGAAAAAAATTAGAGTAGATACCATGCCTAATTCGTTTCTTAGGAGAATCCATGGCTTTTGGAGTAGATACCATGCCTTTAGGCCGACAAACAGTGAGTATTGTGATATGGTTGTAGCATTGTGCATATTGTTTACCTTATTTGAGTATAATTACCGGTGGATATCGAAGTCCTAGCCCTTTATTCTTATTATTTCAATTCAATATTTTATCTCGTTTCATTTACAATATCTTTTTAGGATTTCTTTTTAAACATAGTACTGTTTTTCCAAATGGGAATGATTCTCGCAATTTGTCTATATATCACTTTCTCTCTTGCGCATGCGGTAAAGCTATCCCTAATCGTCTCTGTCATATATTGGCGCTATATTATTTAGGTGGCATATTTTACTAAGTCTTCTTGGCGCATTGTCGCGGGATTGCGTTAAATTGTGTTTTTAAAGTTTTTCCTTTTATTTTAGTTATTTTGTTTCGTGCATCTCTAAAAAAAAAAATAAATAGTTAGATCTGTTCTTTTGAAGTTTTTGTAGAATTCAGTTTTGTTTCTGCTGTCATGGAGATCGAGCGCCCAATCCCTGAGCGCTCCTCCTTAACCCAGACAGCCCTTGCCTGAAAGGCTACTCTGTCCCACTTCAGAATCCCGATGTATTTTCTTGCCAATGCCGACGGACGTCGAATCCAGAATTTTAACTATTATTCCAACAACATCCAGAGAGCACTGAACGCACCATTCCGTCAACCTCGAAGGCCAAAAGAAGACTCCGAAGATGAAAAGAATTCGAAGTTGAGGAAAAGATGGGCTGAAATCATAACATAGAGAATCAACTCGGAGTGAAAACCGATGAAAATTTTTCTTCTCACAATAACCTCAACACTACATCCAACCATTCATGCATCGCCTACCAGGCCAATATGCACAAACAATTCAACTTTAATTTCCTCTCATCATGTACTCAACATGCTGCCACATTTTAAAGGCACCCTCTCCGAGGATCCCATACTTGCACATAAAAGACATTTCTTTGATCTTCCAAGACACAAAAAAATTCATTCATGGCTTAACTCTAGAGCATATCAAGTTAATCCTCTTCCCTTTTTTCATTAAAAGATAATGCTAAAGTTGTGGTTGAATTCTTTGGCTGCAGGTTCTATTAACAAACTGGAGAAGAGACGCCTAGGCACAAATTTTTGAAAAAATTCTTTTCCAGCTCAAAGGACTAGGCAACTTAGAAACAAGAGATAAATTCAGACTATTCAACTATAGCCAGGGCAAAGCTATGAGAAGAATCATTTTATCTTCGGAAGCAAACTTCTGTTAAGAATGGATGATCTAATGAGACCTTAGCATTTTCTAAAAGGCCTATCCACCACCAATTCTTGTCTCAGGCCACGATCCAGGTAACAAAGACCATTTCTCTAAATTTATGTAACGGTCTCCTAAACACATTAATTCGGGGATATGTAGATAATAAAAATTACATCATCTCATGATATGGTGATATACAGCTTAGTGGTTAGGTGTACAACATGAGAGAAGGAGAGACAAAAGCAAAAAATGAGGAAAAGCCGCAAATAATAGCTCTCTATTAGGTAGAAAACTTTAAAGTATGAAACTACTTCTTTTCTTATTGGACAGCCTATTTCTTATCCTATTAAAGCGGATAGGCCTGCTCAATCCAAAAGGTAAGGGTGTTTATGAGTAGTATACTCCTATCCCGATCTAGTGGAGTCTTTGATGGATCAAGGAACTGGCGGAATCTATATATATATTGAGAGGCGAGGGAGACATTTAACATGATATTGTGAAAGCCAATGACATCAACAACATCTCCTACACAATTTAGCAAATAGACACAAGTCTCGAAAACGCTACTAAGTTCCCATATAATGTTTTTCGCGCCTCCACCCTTAAAGCACAATGAGGCCATCTCTTGAAGACCATCAAGTTTCGTGCGTCATGATTATAATCCTACCATCTTTTGTAGTATCCCAAGAACCAGCCAACTTCACTAGTAGCAGTGTATCCAAAAAGGTGGTATCGCTGGGCAAAAGAAACCAATCTCCCGATACTCCAGCAACCGCCCACCTATCATGAAAGGTGGAAACCACTAATTTTAGAATGAGTGGATAAAAAAACTTTAGCTAAAGAATTCCTTCTTTCCACGCACTTGACCTTGCCCCTAATCCGAGTTTGAGCTAAGATTATGGCCCCAAAATAGCCACAAAGTCAAAGCTCCAACAGCTTTGCAATAGTTCATGTTTTTAAGCCCGATTGATGGAACTTGGACTCTTTTTTCCAAAATCTACAAAATTAAGGAAAACCACACAAAACAACACAAAACATGATATAATGAAATTAAGCAGATTAACATATGTGCAATTTAAATGAGCCTTGAAGTGTGTAATGACCTTCACACCTCATGCAATTAAACCTGCAAGGTTGTTTCCTTCAGCTTGTTTAATTCTTCAATGAACGATCAACACGTCATTCCCGACTTCGCTGGCCTCTTCCTTTTGTTTTTTTTTTTTTTTTGTCTATTCAAGAGGGGGGAAAGGGGGGAGGGAGACTGCGTTGGCCTCTAATTCACCTCCAAGTCTCCTCCAATTCCATGCGTGCGGTGACTTTTTATTACCGCAATGAAAATTACAAATATCCCTTTAAGTCTCCTTAGCTAGTAACCCAATGGTTACTCATGAGTGCAGATGCTAGGACCAAAGGGTCTTAGGTTCGACTCATGGAGGACGCGCTCCTAGGGTAAAGGCCGAAAGGGGACAAAACCTTGAGGGCAGAGGCCCAAAGAGGACACGATAAGTAAATCGGTCAGAGGCAAAGGCCTGGGCCGTGACACGGATGCACGTGGGAAGCTTTGGCAGTTATAGATACTAGAGTTGAGCCATAACAAATTTTCAAGGCTGATCCCTTCCTCTTTAGGTAACTTAACTAAATTAATAAATCTCTTGATGTATGAGAACATATTTGAGGGAAGCATACCCCCAAGCCTAGGAAACTACTAAAAATTGCTTCAACTAGACCTTTCTAGTAACAATCTCAGTGGTACCATACCAAAACAGGTCATTGGTCTTTCTTCCCTTTCAATTTCTTTGGTCATGTCTCATAATTCTTTGACAAGTACACTGCCATTTGAAGTGGGTTACTTAAAAAATCTTGGAAAGTTAGATCTCTCGGAGAATAGATTATCTGGTGAAATTCCTACTTCCCTTGGTAGTTGTATTAGTTTGGAACGTTTGCATTTGGAGGGTAATTCATTTGAAGTAGCAATTCCTCCATCTTTGAAGACACTAAGAGGTTTAGAAGAAATTGATCTTTTGTGCAAAAACTTGTCAGGGCAGATTCTTGAATTTCTCTGCAAGTTTTCCTCACTTAAGCATCTCAATCTTTCTCATAATGACCTCGAGGGAAAAGTGCCAAGTGAGGGGATTTTTTTGAATGAAAGCACAATTTCAATCTTTGGAAATGACAAGCTATGCGGTGGTGTCCCAGAATTACTTTTACCAAAATGCAACAGAAAGAGTCCACGTTCATCTGTGAAACGCCTTGTGCTCGAAGTAGTTAATTCCAATCATATTTGTAGCTGCTCTATTGTGTTTTTTTTCTCACATGTTATATGGTTAAAAAAACTTGAGAAAGAGACCTGATAAGTGCTGAATGTTACACATTCAAGCTCTTT
>FXXK01000278.1:115252-130237 GCA_900184695.1 Betula pendula
TGCGTTGGAAAGAGGAATCTTAGCTAAAGTTTTTGTATCCAAGGTGCCCTCGAACGCCCAAAACTGATATGGAAAGATGGTAATCTGACCCGAACTTGATCTTGGACTTCCTAGGGTGCACGAAATTGATTAGGGTTGTTCCTAAATTCTATAAATACTCCCCTAAGTCCTCCAAAACAAGGAGACAAGCTGGAGGAGAAGAATCAAAGGCTTCAAAGAAGAGTTTTTCTTAGTTTTTCTTTCTTTTTAGTTTTTCTTTGTTATTTTCTTATGAGGATGATTTTCATCCGAATTATGTGTAGCTAATAATTTAGTTATGGCTCGATTGAAGCCCTAATCATGTCTCTTTAAGGTTTTAATTTGTCTTGCTACAATTCATGTTTTGATGCTTAATTGATTTATCTTGGGTTTTTGTTCGTTCTTCATATGGGTTATGTATGGGTTTGATCATCTTATGTATATAACATGTGTAGATTGTTATCTAGGTCAATTTAGATGACCGAGTCCTGGGCCTAGTAGAGTGACAAAAGAACCAATTACGAGTTCTTGGGATAATCAACATGAAAGACCAGAATAGATACCATGTTCTAAGTTTTAGTGTGTTTGTTGATTTTCATAGATTTATGCTTTCTCAAAGAACAACTTAGTAGATACCATGCTAAATCCTTCGAGAAAGAAAAAAATTAGAGTAGATACCATGCCTAATTCGTTTCTTAGGAGAATCCATGGCTTTTGGAGTAGATACCATGCCTTTAGGCCGACAAACAGTGAGTATTGTGATATGGTTGTAGCATTGTGCATATTGTTTACCTTATTTGAGTATAATTACCGGTGGATATCGAAGTCCTAGCCCTTTATTCTTATTATTTCAATTCAATATTTTTATCTCGTTTCATTTACAATATCTTTTTAGGAANCATAGATTTATGCTTTCTCAAAGAACAACTTAGTAGATACCATGCTAAATCCTTCGAGAAAGAAAAAAATTAGAGTAGATACCATGCCTAATTCGTTTCTTAGGAGAATCCATGGCTTTTGGAGTAGATACCATGCCTTTAGGCCGACAAACAGTGAGTATTGTGATATGGTTGTAGCATTGTGCATATTGTTTACCTTATTTGAGTATAATTACCGGTGGATATCGAAGTCCTAGCCCTTTATTCTTATTATTTCAATTCAATATTTTATCTCGTTTCATTTACAATATCTTTTTAGGAATTTCTTTTTAAACATAGTTTACCAATCCTCGTGGGAATGATCTCGAATTTGCCGTCTATACTATCATTTTGATCTTGTGCATTTGCGAGTAAAACGTGCATTTATTCGTCTATTTATTTAGGTGGATATTTGTACAAAGAAAAAAAAAAGAAAGAAAGGAATCTTAAGTGCCATGGTTGTTTCATCCGTGAGGCCCCAGCAACTTTGAATATTGAGTCCATATGCACATCAGAATTAATTTGAAGCTCCATGATTATGTGTTGGTTAATTTACACGATTGAACTTGTGAAATCCATCTTGTCATTTGTGAGTGGTTAGACTTTAAATTCCAATTCATTTTTGAAAATGGAGTTAATTTTTAAGCGTCTAAGAATGAGAACATGGTTGTTTGTGATACTTTAGTCTTGAGATAACTAGTTATGCCATAAATGTTGGTATCATTCTATAAACCCTCCGAGACTCTATCTCGCCTACTAGGATGCTAGAGGTTTAAAAGGCTTGTACATACGTTATGAAGCGTGTTTTCCACAACAGAAGAGGTAGAATAGTTGTCATATTATTTTCAGTTTTGCATTGCTAAGGGACTACAAATTGTGAGTTTGGGGTGTATAAGTGCTGAATATTACACATTCAAGCCCTTTAATTACATATGTTAATCTCTAGTTTCATTATATATATGTTTGTGTTGTTTTGGTGTTTTCCTTATTTTGTAGGTTTTGGAAAAAAGAAGTCAATTTCATCAACTCGGGTTAAACACATGAACTGTGCAAAGTGTGAGCATTTGACTTTGTGCACTATTTTGCCATAACTCTTAGCTCAAAACTCGGATTAAGGCAAGGTTAAGTGCATTGGAAAAGGACTCAGAGAGGAATCAAATCATTAAGCTAAGTTTTGCATCCAGGGTGTCAGTGCCCAAAATGTGATCGAGCGCAGCATGCTGACATTATCGTTCGGCCTCGAGCGTTGGAACTCGAATTGGAGAACGATATGGAAAGATGGTAATCGACCCAAATCGATCTTAATTCTAGGGTGCACGAATTGATTAGGGTTGTTCTTAACTCCTATAAATACTCCCTAAGTCCTCCATAATAAGGAGACAAAGTTGGAGGAGAAGAATAAAGGCTTCAAAAAGAGTTTTCTTAGTTTTCTTTCTTTTTATTTTCTTTGTTATTTCTTATGAGGATGATTTTCATCTGAATTATGTGTAGATAATATTTTAGTTAGGGCTCGTTGAAGGCCTAATCATGTCTCTTTAAGGTTTTAATTTGTCTTGCTATAATTCATGTTTTGAATTATAATTGATTTATCTTGGTGTTTGTTCGTTCTTCATATGGGTTAGTATGGGTTGATCATCTTATGCATATAACAATGTATAGATTGTTATCTAGGATCAATTTGGATGACGAGTCCTGGGCCTAGTAGAGTGACAAAAGAACCAATTGCGAGTTCTTGGGTAATCAACATAAGACCAGAATAGATACAAGTTGTAAGTTTAGTGGTTTGTTGATTTTGAAACCTTAAAGAAAGTTGAAATCAATATTCCTTTACTTGATGCAATTAAACAGATTTCATCTTATGCTAAGTTCTTAAAGGATTGTTGTACTAACAAGAAAAAGTTTTAGGAGCATGAGCAAGTTGCATTAACCGAAGAGGTAAGTGCGGTTTTGTTAAGAAAGTTACCACCTAAGCTGAAAGATCCATATAGTTTTACTATCCCATGCAGAATTGGTGACAAACTCTTTGACCGTACTTTGTTAGACTTGGGGGCAGGTATCAATTTACTACCTTATGAGGTTTATCAGAAATTGAGTTTGGGGGAACTTCAACCAACCTCAATTACATTGCAATTGGCCGACAGATGCATCAAACGACCGAGAGGTATTTTAGAAAATGTCTTGGTCAAGGTAGATAAATTTATTGTGCCTGTTGATTTTGTTGTCCTAGATATGGAAGAAGTACCCATGCCATCATCCTTACCCATTATTTTAGGAAGATCCTTTATGAGCACTGTTGATACTAACATAAGTGTTAAAAAGGGTATTATAAGCATGGAAGTAAATGGGAAAAAGGTCAAGTTCAAAATGTTTGATGCAATAAAGTTACCACAAGATAATCGTGAATGTTTCAATATTAATGTGGCCCAAAGTACTACTAAAGAAATTTTGCAAGTACACAGCATTGATCCCTTGGAGTTTGCCATGACTCATAACCTCACAGAGCCGGAGCATGAATGTGTTATTGACATCATTGATGCCATGCACTCCATTGAGGCCTCTGCACCTCATCTAAGAAGGTATACACTTCCCTTTGATACCCTTGTGCGTACTAACACTACTCTTGATCCTTCTATTGACAGGGCACTAGATGTAGAGTTAAAGTAGGGTGGATATGGAAACACCCAGCTATGCAAGGAACAAACCAAGAAATATCCCAATAAGCAGCTTGTCAAGAAGGAGTTTTATGTGGGACATAAAGTGTTAATATACAATTCAGAATTAAGACTCTTCCCTAATAAGTTCAAGTCTCGGTGGTATGATCCTTATGATGTCACCAAAGTTTTTCCTCATGGAGCTGTGGAGGCCTATTGTAAACAAAAGAATCAAACTTTCAAGGTGCTGGTCGGGTGATGCCTTATGTGGAGATGGGCGTTCAGTTTAGAGATGAGGATATGACCCTCCAATCTATCCAGCATATTACTTGAGAGTCACATAGTCTGGTTGAAGAAAATAATCTTGGCACTACTTGGGAGGTAACCCAAGGAGAAATCAGTGGTACTAAGGCCACTTCATACACTAAAGAGCCATATCCTTTAAAATTTTTGTTTGTTTTTAATTTTTGTTTTATTTTCTGCTTTTTTTTTTTTTTTAGTTTCTATTTTGTTTTCATAGTTGTAGTTTTCCTTTGTTTTGTTTTAGTAATTTTCAGGAGAAGTGTGCTTGCATTCAAGTTTGGGGTATGCTACAAGTCATACCTAGTTCAACCAATTTTCTCATCTCTCTGGTATGATCTTTCTATTTTCTTTAAACATTGAGGACAATGTGTAACTCAAGTTTGGGGGTATGGGAGATACACACACACTTTGTCCATAATTTTTGAAAAAATTGCATATTTTTGTTATTCTCAAGAATTTGGTTAATCTGGAACTGTGATTTGAATTTCATTGGCGAGCTCAAAATGTTGAACACATGATCATATGATTAGGATTCTAGGTCTTGTTACTTACTTTTGACATCTGAGCATTCACTTGTTTCAATTCGAATTGCTACGAGCACATTAGCACATAGTTTGTGAGGTATGACATGTGAACCTGATTGTGTATGCTTTCAATGTTTTGGGTGAAGATGGGTGATTTGTTGGATGGATACCTTGGCATAATGAAAAAAAAAAAAATAGTCAAGGGTAAGCCCAATTTTGTAGCCTTTTTTACTCAAGTTAGTAAGCCTTAAGGGTGTCTATACACCAAATGCCCTAAAGCCATTTGGTTTGGGAGCATTGGCCTAAGACTCGTTACAAAAGTCACTTAGAAAGCTTAAGAGAATTGTGTTAGTTTAGTTCTGTAGCCTTTTTGACTCGAGTTAGTAAGCCTTAAGAGTGTCTCTACACCTAATGTCCTAAAGCCATCTGGTTTGGGAGCATTAACCTAACACTCGTTACAATGGTCAATTAGAAAGCTTAAAAGAACTGAGCATTGCATAGCCCGACCAAAAAAAAAAAAAAGAAAAGGAAAAGGGAATCTTAATATGCCATGGTTGTTCAATCCGATGAAGGCCCCAGTCAACTTTGAGATATTGAGTCATTGCACATCAGAATTAATTTGAAGCCTCATGATTATGTGTTGGTTAACTTTACACTGAATTGAACTTGTGAAATCTCATCTTGTCATTTGTGAGTGGTTAGACTTTGAAATTCCAATTCATTTTGAAAATGGAGTTTATCCTTTTAAGCTTGCTAATGAATGAGAATCATGGTTGTTTGTGATACTTTAGTCTTGGAGATAACATGAGTTATGCATAATATTTGTGGGTATCATTCCTATTAAACCCTCACGAGACTTCACTCGTCCTACTAGGGATGCCTAGAGGTTTAAAAGGCTTGTTACATACGTTAAATGCAATCGTGTTTTCCACAACAGAAGAGGTAGAATAGTTGTCATTTATTTTCAGTTTTGCATTGCTAAGGGACTAGCAATATGTAAGTTTGGGGGTGTGATAAGTGCTGAATATTACACATTCAAGCCCCTTAATTTACATATGTTAATCTCTTAGTTTCATTATAATATGATGTTTTGTGTTGTTTTTGTGTTTTCCCTTATTTTGTAGGTTTTGGAAGAAAGAAGTCAATTTCATCAACTCGGGCTTAAAACACATGAACTGTGCAAAGCTGTTGAGCATTTGACCTTTGTGCACTATTTTGGCCATAACTCTTAGCTCAAAACTCGGATTAAGGCAAGGTTAAGTGCATTGGAAAGAGGNATATTGTTAATCTCTTAGTTTCATTATAATATGATGTTTTGTGTTGTTTTGTGTTTTCCCTATTTGTAGGTTTGGAAGAAAAGAAGTCAATTTCATCAACTCGGGCTTAAAACACATGAACTGTGCAAAGCTGTTGAGCATTTGACCTTTGTGCACTATTTTGGCCATAACTCTTAGCTCAAAACTCGGATTAAGGCAAGGTTAAGTGCATTGGAAAGAGGACTCAGAGAGGAACAAATCATTAAGCTAAAGTTTTTGCATCCAAGGTGTGCTCAAGTGCCCAAAATGGTGATCGAGCGCCAGCTATGCTGATCCTTATTTTCTGGCGCTCGAGCGCTGGAAAACTCTGAAGTTGGCAGAACTGATATGGAAAGATGGTAATCCGACCCCAACTCGATCTTAAACTTCCTAGGGTGCACGAAATTGATTAGGGTTGTTCTTAAACTCTATAAATACTCCCCTAAGTCCTCCATAATAAGGAGACAAGTTGGAGGAGAATAATCAAAGGCTTCAAAAAAGAGTTTTTCTTAGTTTTTCTTTCTTTTTAGTTTTTCTTTGTTATTTTCTTATGAGGATGATTTTCATCTGAATTATATGTAGCTAATATTTTAGTTAGGGCTCGATTGAAGCCCTAATCATGTCTCTTTAAGTTTTTAATTTGTCTTGCTATAATTCATGTTTTGATATTTAATTGATTTATCTTGGGTTTTTGTTCGTTCTTCATATGGGTTATGTATGGGTTTGATCATCTTATGCATATAACATGTATAGATTGTTATCTAGGTCAATTTGGATGACCGAGTCCTGGGCCTAGTAGAGTGACAAAAGAACCAATTGCGAGTTCTTGGGGTAATCAACATGAAAGACCAGAATAGATACCAAGTTCTAAGTTTTAGTGTGTTTGTTGATTTTCATAGATTTATTCTTTCTCAAAGAACAACTTAGTAGATACCATACTAAATCCTTTGAGAAAGAAAATAATTAGAGTAGATACCATGCCTAATTCGTTGCTTAGGAGAATTAATGGCTTTTGGAGTAGATACTATGCCCTTAGGTCGACAAACAGTGAGTATCGTGATATTGTTGTAGCATTGTGCATATTGTTTACCTTATTTGAGAATGATTACCGGTGGATATCGAAGCCCTAGCCCTTTATTCTTATTATTTCAATTCAATATTTTATCTCGTTTCATTCACAATATCTTTTTAGGAATTTCTTTTTAAACATAGTTTACCAATCCTCGTGGGAATGATCTCGTATTTGCCGACTATACTATCGTTTTGATCTTGGTCACTTGCGAGTAAAACGTGCATTTATTCGCCTATTTATTTAGGTGGATATTTGTACAACAAGACCTTTGGCCGCATCTTCCTTATAGGATTGGCGATTAGCCTGTATATCTTATGTAGAACTCCAAGCATCAACTAATGGTTTCTCTATGGACAATTTGATCGGTTCAAGTAGTTTTGGTTCTATATACAAAGAAGTTATTTCTAGCAATGGAGCAATTGTTGCAGTTAAAGTGTTAAACCTTCAACAACAAGGAGCCTCCAAGAGTTTCATTGCCTACATTTCCATGCGACCTAGATTTAGAGCGTACTCCTAGACAACAAAGAACCGAAAAGGACTTGGATCTAAGAGTACCGACCTTAGAACACATGGCTGAAGAGAATAGACTGTCTTATTGAGGGATTATTATGTTCCCTCAACATATACACCATCTTCATGCCTTCGGTTGCCAAACATTACGATAACCCAATTTGAGATTAAGTCTAGCACAATACAAATGCTACCATCTTTTTATGGACTTGATAACGAGGATCCTTACAAGCATCTAGATGAATTCATTGATATATGTTTTACTCCTAGACTACAAAACTTTAATGAAGATGCTTTGAGGATGCGCCTCTTTTCGTTTTACCTCAAGGATAAAGCCAAGCATTGGCTTAATTCCTTAGCACATGATTCAATTACTTCTTGGGCTCAAATGCAACAAGAAATTTTTAAGAAGTACTTTACAATAGGGAAAACGAATCAAATACAGAAATCCATTACTAGCTTTTCGCAAATTGATGGTGAGTCTTTCCATGAAACATGAGAAAGAATGAAGGACCTTTTACGAAAGTGTCCGCACCATGCTGTCCCCAAGTGGCAGCAAGTCCAATGCTTCTATGATGGCTTAACTGAGCCTCATAAGCAAATGGTCAATGCCTTATGTGGAGGTACTTTTATGTTAAAGAGCGAAGATGATGCTTGGAATCTTTTTGAAAACCTTGGTGAAAACTCTTTACACCATGCATCATCCGGTTGTAGGGCACCTCCTGCAAAACAGAAGCATGAAGGTCTTTTCGAAGTGAGCCATCCTTCTGAGGTAACCTCTAAGGTGGATGCTCTCTCTTGGAAGCTTGACCAAATCATGGCAGCTGGTTTTGCACCTACACCCGTAGCTCCCATTTCCACTCCGCATGAGGTATGTTCATTTTGCTCTAGCCCATCGCATCAGGCGAAAGATTGTCCTATCATTGGACAATTTTCTGAAGTTCCTTCCAAGCAGATGAATGCCGCATTCTCCAAACCGAGTAATGATCTTTATTCCAATTCCTATAACCCAGGATAGAGAAATGATCCTAACTTTTCTTGGCGAGCCCCAGCTCCAGGAAATTCAGGACCTTCTAGAGGATTGCATAATCAGGCACACCCGTTGCCTCCTAATCAATCTTTTAATCAGTCCTCTAATTACCGACCCCCCAGCATCAATATCAGTCAACTCCTCCTCCTCCTAGGAATTCTACCTTTGAGGATAAGGTATTGACTGCTCTCGCCAATCTTAAGGCCAATACTCAAATGCTGAATTCCCATTCCCAATCGATTGCCAAGTTGGAAGGTCAAGTTGGACAGCTGGCAAATGCTCTCAATTAGAGAAAGAAAGGGAAGCTACCCTCCCAACCAGTGGCCAATTCTAAAGAACAATACATGATCGATGGAAGTACTTCTGATAGCACTAACCAAGAACAAGTCCAGGCAGTCACGACATTAAGGAGTGGACGGGTGGTTGACAACAAGGTCAGGTTGAAGGCCAAGGAAAAGGATGATTCCCCTATGAATCCAAAATCACCCCTTGACAGTCCAAATGTTCCAAAGGAACATACAACTCTTGAGACGTCTTATGAGCCTAGAGCTCCATTCCCTGAACGTCTCAAGGAACCTTCTTGTGTTGCAAAGCAAGGAGAGAAATTTCAAGAGATGATGAGATTTTTAAACAAGTCCAAATCAATATCCCCATCATCGATGCCATCTGACAAATCTCATCCTACGCTAAGTTTTTGAAGGATTTATGTACCCAAAAGTGTAGGATGAGGACTCGTAGTCCTGAGAATATTCTTTTAACTGAGCAGGTCAGCTCACTTATTCAGCATACTATTCCTACCAGGATCAAGGACCCTGGTACTCCTACCATTTCATGTATCATTGGAGACCATGCAATTGAAAAAGCCCTTCTTGATCTAGGAGCAGGTGTGAATTTACTGCCTTTTTCGATATATACACAGGTGGGACTCGGATAGTTGAAACCCACGACAGTTGTCTTACAACTTGCAGACAAATCCGTTAAGAAACCTCATGGGATAGTTGAAGATGTTATCATAAGAGTGGACAAGTTCTACTTTCCTGTAGACTTCATCGTTCTTGATACAGAACCTGTCTGATCCCATTACAATGATTCCCGTCATCCTCGGTCGTCCTTTCTTAGCTATGGCTAATGCATGCATCAATTGCAGGGCTGGGGAGATGGAACTAACTTTTGGGAACATGAAAGTGAAGTTGAACATCTTCAATGCTTTTCAGCATCCGTCGGATATAGAGGAGTGTTTCTTTGTGGATAAGATTGAAGAAACTATAGAAGAAGCACTCCCCTACTTTTTGACAAATGACCCGCTGGAGGCTTGCCTGTCTCATTTCGATGTCAAGGACTTCAACACGGAGCAATTATGTTGACGAGTTAATTCCCTTCTTGACATTGCGGCCGCAATAGACTTTCCACCTTGGAGAGTATCTAAGGAGCCCTTACCCCTTACATTAGGCATTCCTCCCATTTCTTCCCTTTATCACCCCACCAAAACTTGAGTTAAAACAGCTTCTTGCGAAACTCAAGTATGCATTCTTGGGCCTAAATGACACTTTCCGGGTCATCATCGCTACAGATTTACAAAAAGACCATGAGAGCAGTTTACTAGATGTTCTGAAAGAACATAAAGAGGCTATCTTTCGCTGCATATCTTTAGTAAGATCATTTTGTTCAGTGCATAAGCATGAGATTTGATCTCTCTTCTTACTATCTTGTATTTAGGGCATAGTCTCTTATTGAACACAAACAAGAGAAGAAGAAACACTACAGTTTCAATGGAATCACATTGGACATGTCTTTCGGAAGACCTCCTGCTTTTGATTTTGGACAGGGTAGTAAGACTTTTAGACTATGTTCGCTTTAGTGTTGCACGCCATTGCCCTAGACTCACACCCATCCGTCTAAAGAATGAGAAACTACAATTAATTGGCATACACAGTGTTAGCCAAAACAAGACGCGCGTATGAGTTAAAATCATTCCTGCCCATTGGTAGTAAGAGATGGTTTGGTTCTTCTCATAGATGGTTGATTACCGTGGATAACAATTTTGTCATTACCCTATCAAATCCATTTTGCTCTATGGTCAAGGAGATGATGGAATTATTTGCCTCCCACCGGTTTTCCTTACACACTACGACTATCAAATTCATAAGGTTTTATTGTCAACTGACCCTATAGTGGCTCCTAATGATTCTGCGGTCATGCTCAGCTACAAGGAAGGAAATGCTCCTCATGATGAATTTGCTGTCATTAGGCCAGTTAATAAAGGATGGATTTAATAAAAAACGATGATTGTCGTGTTATCGATATTATATATTCCAAAGGTCTGTTTTATGCCTTCTATATGTTTGGTTCAGTCAAAACTCTTGATATTAGTGAACATTGTACCAAGTTGAACACGGTTTCATCTAACTGCTATATTTTTGCCTCTTCTCAAGAGAAGAATTATATTGTGAAATCAGCTTGTGGCAATATACTAAAGATTGTAAGGATTTTAGATATTGTTGATGATGAATTGACACTCTATAAGGTGACAAAAGGGTTCGAGGTTTTCAAGCTACTAGTTCTAAATGGGAAGAAAAAGTGGGTTGAAACAAAGGACCTTAATGTTCTTGGTGATGGGGCCTTGTTCTTGGAAGACAATACTTCCACCTATGTGCCGGCTTCAGATTTGCTTGGATGCCATCCGAATTCCATATACTTCATTGATTATTTTGTATCTGGTTATACTCTCCTAGCAGGTGTCCGTCCTTCTACCCCTTATGACATAGGCATCTTTTACTTGGGAGATGGAAGCTTTCAGTGGCATAGTGTAACAAAGTTTATGTCTTCTCCAAAATCAATGTCATGCCCAATTTGGATCCAGCCAACTTTTCAAAGAAAAAGAGTGTAAGCTTTTCCCTTAGTGTGTTGGTGGGGATTGTTAAACGAGTAATGCTATTAAGTAGACTATTATACAATTGTCATACAATTGGGATGACATAAAAGTGAAAATCAGTCATTTATTTTACCGTCACATCAAGTTGTATAACAGTCGTGTTATATTCTACTAAATAGCATTAATCTTAAAAAGCTAACTTTATTGCTTAATAGATTTTTTATTGATTAAGAAGAATAAAAAGCTTACTTTATTTATCATTTATGGTTACTTGTTGGCTAGCTACATGTAAATTATTATGATATTTTATATAGTTGTAATTGTTATCATGCTTATTACTCTTTCTATATTCTATATTAATTTTTAATGTATCATTATATTGAGTATATTTGTTAATGTGTTTTGTGGTGTTTTTTTTTGCGATTTTTTTTTTTTGGGTGTTTGTGAGTAGTTTGTTGATTTTTTTATTTTGAAATAGAAAATAAAAGACATAAAGAGAATTTTAAGAATCAAACTTGTGCTATAGCAAGTAAATAAAAAATAAAAGATGAAACAATAATGATTTTTACATAATCATTTTCCCCTTAGCGGTTGGATTCCAAGGTTCGATCACTACAAGAAATTCGTTCATCAACGTCGACCTTATCAGCATCGACGCCAAAGTCGACGCTGATAATGAATTATTAGCATCGACTTCTACCATGTCGACCCTAATAATAACCTATACATGTCGACGCTAATGCTTGATGCCAATGGCTAAAATGTGTTAATATTAGCATCAACATTTGCCGTCGCCGCTAATACCTTGGCGGGAACTTAAGCCGTCCACGGGTTCAATAAAAATTGGAATAGCGGCAATACTATACAATTAACGTCGACAAACCTCAACGCTACTAATAAAATAACAGCGTCGACATTGGTGTCAACGCTGTTGTTACAAACAAGCATAACACTATCAGCGTCGACCTCATAAGTCAACATTGTTGACGTATTATTAGCATCGACACTAAAAAGTCGATGCTGATAATACGTCATCAGCGTTGACTTATGAGGTCGGCGCTGATAGTTTATTAATTTTAAATTTTTCAAAAATACGCAGATAGAACAACAACATCGACATTTAGAAGTCGATATTGATAATTTGTCAATAGCATCGACTTATGAGGTCGAAGCTGATAGTTTTTTTATTTTAATTATCTTTTTTTTAAAAAAAAACAACGCATATAGAACAACAGCATCGACATTTAGAAGTCAATGCTGATAAATATGTCAACAGTGTCAACTTCTAAATGTCGACGCTATTGAGAGCCTAAATAAAAATAAAAATAAAACCCTTATAAGCCTATTAAATTTTAGGTATATGCTAGCACATTTACCATCATCATTCTCTCATCCTCCCAATTCTCACAACCACCATTGGATCTATGAGATCTATGTGGGACCTACATATCTAATGGCGATTGTGAAAATTGAAAGAATATGAGAAGGATTGTGGTAAATGCCCTAGTATTTCTCTAAATTTTAATATATAGATACTATTTTTAAAATTTATATACACTATTTTCTAATTTATATATGTAATATAATTACTAATTTTTGACAATGTCAAAGACCTCAATATGTGATATGGATCAAGACAATATTCTATAAGACTTTCATCATGTTGTTCCCCTCCATGAAGGGTTTTTGTTCTTTCTCACAATGTCTAGAGCCCTCCTCATGTCATATGGATCAAGATATTCTACATGGGTGCTCAATATTTAATACTTAAGTCATTGACTAATTGATGACTTTTCAAAGTATACTTTGTAGACATATTATGTTTGCTCTCCTCTATAAGATCATTAATTGAGATAATTTCTTGAGCATCCTCCTATTGGACATCATTGATTGTGAAACGATCAAATTATTAATTGAACTTGATACAATTTAAGGTTTTATTGATCGTTTGATCAATCCTAGTTCATTAGTTTGGTCGATCGAACGCTAAGGATTTTTTATTATCATAGTCATTAGTCTGATTGATCGTGATATGATCAAAGATTTGATAGAACTTGACATGATTGAAGGTTTGATTGAATATCCGATCGATCCTAGTGCATTAGTCCGATTGATCGTGATAAGATCGAAGGATCGATTAAACTTGATTTGATGGAAGGTTTGATCGAATGTCCGATCGATCCTAATCCAGTAGTTCGATCGATCATGATACGATCAAATGACTACATTTAATTCTTAGTCACCTGAAGATCTTTTTTAACAATTTCATAACGGAAGATCTTCACGCTCGTTCTCACAAAGTAGAGGTACTACCATGTAAGATGATGAGTGTTGAAGATTTTTCACCTTCACTGGCTCAACTTCATTATTCTCGAGTACTCTATACTCAAATTATCACAAGTCAAATACAAAATGGATTGAAAATAAATAATATAATTATATATACAAAAATGTGTATACATATTAAATAAAAATATAAAATAGGAAATATAGAAACACTTACTATTACTATTAAAAAATTATTGTCAGGCTTATATGATTTATTTTGAAGCTAAAAGAAATAAAATATTAAAAAAATACTATAGCATCGACTTTCTTATGTCGACGCTGAAAGTTTAACTATTAGCGTTGACTTACTTAAGTCGACGCTAATAGTTCACTATCAGTGTCAACTCGACACTGATAGTAATTTATTAGTGGCATTTTGACTAAAAAACATCAAATGTACATGAGATAACCAAACACATTGATGTTAGATTATCATTTTCTTTGGATGATTGTGACACATAGAGATATCATATTGAAGAAAAATTGTTATGGCGAAAAATCTAAGCGAATATGTTGACTAAGCCAGTTTCTGATTTTTTCAAGTCCAGGCATTGCTTGGACTTGATTAGTGTTTGTAGTTTGAGATCACCCTTAAGGTTTTAGAGGAAACGTTATGAGGAGATTTGCATTGAGGACTTAATGGGATTCAAGTCAAGGTGGAGATTGTTGCGCGTGATATGCCTTGAATCAGTTGGTGGGCCCTGCGGGTTTTTTTTTACAAGTCCTATTGGGTTTTGAAATTACACTCTCTCAGCTTAAGGCTATAAATAAATCAGTTCGTTCGACAGTCCGCTCGAATTACTAACTCGGTAAAACTCGACCGAGCTCTAGCTCGAGTTCAGTACTATAGAAACCTACTTGTTACTGTAGAAACTCGTTCGATTAGTAAATGATAGCATACCCGACTCGCCCAACAAAACTCGATAAGGAGCCTCGCAAGCTTAACTCCGTTTAAGGCTCGATCGGACCGGCTCACCCGACTTGTTTAGAGCTCGCGAGCCTAGTAGGTTAATATATACTAATTAACTTAAATATTACTAAAAAACTAACTAATTAGTTAAGTAGTTACCTATAGTACATAGGTCATTTTAATTAATATATATATACTATGTTAGTTCCTAAATAAACTAACTATACTAATCAAGTAAATATAGTATTTTATATTAATTATAATACTTTGATATATAGTAGTATATTACCGCATGAATGTATGTATCAAGGTGTGTATATATTCTATTATTAACATACCAATTAGTTAGTTCATAAATAACATATTAAGTTATTAATATATAGTTAGTATATAATATTATACACCTATATAACTAATACATATAACACATCGTACATCGGTTAATAATAGTATATACTATACTTATAATATAATATAATTAAGTTATATATATATAACTATTACGTATTACTTTGCTGCGACATTATCACTCTATCACTATAAGTTTCTATCCTA
>FXXK01000279.1:15213-25733 GCA_900184695.1 Betula pendula
ATAAAAAAATAAAAACATTTCAAAAGACTTTTTTCTTCATTTTAGAAAAGACATTTCTTCTTTAATAAAACAAAATACATTTTTTTAATTCAAAGCTTTTCTACAACATAAATCACAAGAACATTATGAAAATATATTAATTTCTCGTTAGTAACATTTCACTTTAAAATTAATGTAATTTAAAAATTTACACTTTTAAAAAAATTATAAAAAATCCTGATCTTGTAGTTAATAATTTTTGCTAACCGTATCTACATATACGAATAACGGATGCGAGCAATTAATATCCGCTGCGTGTCTTAAGGTGTATTACTTCCTACTAATTAATGGCATGAACAAAAAGATCACTTTTTAATAATTCAAGTTGTCATTATTTCTTATTATATTTCACATGAGTTTATCCATCCAAGATTCGCCTTCCTACAAAAAACCGGGAAACAAA
The DNA here is from genome assembly GCA_900184695.1 of Betula pendula. NCBI lineage: Eukaryota > Viridiplantae > Streptophyta > Magnoliopsida > Fagales > Betulaceae > Betula > Betula pendula. Next base: position 15,656 of record FXXK01000279.1, read on the forward strand.
CCATCACACACTACGAACTGACTACAGTAACAAATTCAAAGGAAGTATAATAATAATTCCCATGACGAGACGCCTTTCGGTTGATGTTTATCGGCTAAATCACACAATACAATAAGAAGGCGCTATGTGAACAAAATAAAAATCCAAAAAAAGGCTGGAGAAAAAGAAACAAATTGGAAAAAAAAAGTACACATATTGATATTCTCTTAAATTGTTTTTATGTTGTCAATATTTTTCAAATTAATATCTTTTTTAAACTACTAAAAAATGTTAATATCTTTTAAGGACAAATATTATTTATAAAATTAAAATTATATTTAAAACAAAAAACAAAAAATATATATTTAAAAATATAAAAATAAACTAAAAATAGTAAAAAAAAATTGAAAAACGGAGCCACCCCTTTTTTTTTCATTTTTTTTTAAATTTTTTGTTTAGTTGACATTTTTGTTTTATTGATTTTTTTTAGGGTCTTTCCCCCCCCCCCCCCCCCTTTTCCTGGCCTTGAAAGTACATTAACATTTTTTAAAGACATATTGACCAATGAAATAATATTTGAAAAGGATATATATATTTTTTCCAAAGAAATTTGAAGAGGGTCATGGATATTGCACATCCACCGTCCTTGAGATCTTCGGGGCCACTTGATTTATTTATGGGTGGCCAATAACTATTGCCATGTGTCATGTCAGCATCAAGCACGACAAAGATCCAATGCATCGCAAATTCACTCCCTGCTTATCCCCATACCTCATTTCTTTTTCATATATAATAATATTTCATGTCTCAATACGCTATATATAATTCGAAGATTATTTCGAAATTAGTTTTTTTAATTTACCCTATAACAGTTTTTTTTTTTAATTCAATATCTGAAAAACAGGAACAAAGGAGATTATATAAGAGCATCTTTGTCACTCTTTAAGCGATTTTATACAAGAACAGTAATACAAGTCAATTCACTAAGATTTTTTAAAATCAATATGTGCAAAATCTTACATGACGGCCACTGATGACATCATATTTTTAAACGATAAATTATAATTTTGTTAAACGTATAACTAAATTTTTTATACCGTAAATTTAAAATATTTCAAAACCGAAAAATCAAAAAATACATTAATATACAAAAGTTATTCGATCTTTCGAGAGGCCAAGCAAATCAGACAAAAAAAACACCACTATACAGCACGTTACGTGGCTCTTATCCTTGCAGCACACGTGGCGATATTTCAGCAGTGTAATACCCAGTTGCTTTGCTGTACGAACAGGAATGGCTGGTAGATGGTCTCCCCCAAAAATTGAAAAAAAACCAAAAACAAGATCACTATTCAAGTATTCACAGCCTGTCCACCAAGCACGTTCTAAAATTATTATTACTTGCTACCGGAAACCGGCTCCAGCCGGTATATTAGCGCTCGTCACGTTCAATATAAACCCACATGCTGAGAAGCGGAGAGCAGTACCAACAACCAAGGCTAAAACGCAGTAGTGAGTGTACGTAGCTACAACAACTCATCAAACGACCATGCCGTTCAGGAATATTGCCGTCGGGAGGCCGGAGGAGGCCCGCCACCCGGATACACTGAGGTCGGCGTTGGCGGAGTTCATTTCGACGCTCATTTTCGTGTTTGCCGGGGAGGGCTCCGGCATGGCCTTCAACAAACTCACCGACAACGGCTCCACCACCCCGTCTGGGCTCGTGCAGGCTGCCCTGGCCCACGCTTTCGGTCTTTTCGTCGCCGTCTCCATCTCCGCCAACATCTCCGGCGGCCACGTCAACCCAGCTGTCACCTTCGGCGCCTTCATTGGTGGTAACATCACCCTCCTCCGCGGCATCGTCTACTGGATCGCCCAGCTCCTCGGATCCACCGTCGCTTGCTTGCTTCTTAAGTTCGCCACTAACGGCTTGGTGAGGCTACCCGTTTTCTGTTAGTTTGTTACAGTTAGTCTGACACTTAATTTTGTACATTTAATTATTTAATTAAAATTAAATTTGTACTTTCTCAGACCACCAGTGCTTTCTCTCTGTCGTCGGGAGTAGGAGTGTGGAACGCCTTCGTTTTGGAGATCGTGATGACTTTCGGTTTAGTCTACACAGTCTACGCGACGGCCGTTGATCCAAAGAGGGGCAGTGTGGGAGTTATAGCCCCTATCGCCATCGGTTTCATCGTGGGCGCTAATATTTTGGCGGGTGGGGCGTTCGACGGGGCTTCGATGAACCCGGCGGTGTCGTTTGGACCCGCCCTGGTGAGCTGGACATGGGAGAACCACTGGGTCTACTGGGCCGGGCCTCTGATCGGAGGCGGGCTCGCGGGTCTTGTGTACGAGTTCTTCTTCATCAGCCACAATACTCACGAGCAGCTGCCCACCACAGACTACTGATGAGCAAGGGAATCTGAAAAGAACAGTGGTGGCACGGCTTTTCTCTGCTGTATTTACTTGTTTATTCGAGGGTTGTTCTTGTGTTTTTTTTTTAATTAAATTGGTCACCGTTGATCTTTAATTATCACCATCATGATCATCTAGCCACTGTTGTTTCTCATCACTGAATGTTATGATTGTAATTCTCAAGTTGGGGTGTGGTTGTGTTTATCCTGCTCTGCGTCGGTTGTTTGATTATTTTTTTTAAAAAAAATTCTGTTCTTTTCTCCTTCTTATTAACTTCAATTTCAACGTCCTTTTTTTTTTTGGATTTTTCCCCTGTTCCGTATTTCAATTATTGAATTTTCTTTGTCCGGTACCGGAAGCATCTAGCACGCCGTACGGTTGAGCTGTAAATAGAATCACGTACATGCATGTCCATAGAAATTACTGTAGGTCGACCGTCTGGTTAATGAATCTGATCACCTGCCTCATCGGGGGCTGTGAAATGGAGTGTACCCATTTCATGATCAAATTGGTGTGTTTAACTTAGTAAGTTATGTATTATATAAATTTTTGGATCTAGATTAAACTTGTATGATATGGTGCATATAATTATTATATTTTTGATGGATCTAGATTAAACTCTTAGGGCTTGGGGAATAAGGATCTTCTCCAATTTATTTGGATGAGAAAGTAGCTAATCTTTTATAAGTAAGGAATATTTTTGTCTAAAAAAATAAAAATGTTTCTCACTTCTAAAGAACTGAATATTCTCATGTTCAAGTGAACTGGAAATGATTCAATTCCAAGGGGCCTTGGACAAGAGACTTAAGCTGTAAGCAAGCTTTTCAACCCATCTCAAACGGTTATGCCAAAATGTCTCCCTCACCTCTCCCATTGAGAGAACATGTTGATGTGTTAAAAGTTGTCTACCCCACAAGAAAGTGAGGAGACAAGGATATGGCACGCAACTAAATTAGGTGACCATGCGTGGCAAGATTGTACACTGGAAACTATCCAATTGAAAAGATAGACAAAGATATAAGCAAGTAAACCTCTCACCTACGCACACTCTTGCATATATAAATGACGGATATTACACTTTATTCTTTAAATTATTTTTTAATAATTTTTTTTATAAATTTATTATTAAATTGGTGGGACTTACATGTGAATAATACAAATTTAATAATAAATTCACCCATAAAATTGATAAAAGATAATTTAAAAAATAATTTGTATCATTTCTCCCTACAAAATATACAAAGCTCCTCAACCTTGAAGCCTTTTTAGAGAATTTTTTTTTTTAATTGAATAAAAAAAAAGGTTATAGAAGATTAGTTCATTGTCACTTTTGATTTAAATTGATGAGAGGATAGGAATCCTATGGAAGATATGCCCGTGTGCTCACTCTGAACCTTTCTTGTTTGAGCTACAGGCAAAGAGGGAGCCAAAAAGATAAATGGGTGAGGGCCAATTTATAAAAAAATAAAAAAATAAAAAAAAATTGGATAAGAGCCAAAAAATTTGACTGATAAAATTAAATGGATTGAAAATAAAATTACACTAATAACATTTTTTTTCATAAGAGTTGGTGGAGAGACTTGGCCCCTACGGGCCACCCTCCAGTTCCGTCCCTGGCTACTGGTAAATCGTACTTGAAGGGAGTTGAGGGAATTATAATATCAATGATAAATAATGGTCCTAATTCATCAAATTATTAGGAGGCTAATTAAGGCCTAGAGAGTACAGTTAGAGAGTCAACAGTGGTCGCATTGGAAGCACCTAGAGATTCCTATCAATCATGAAGTTGAAGCGGCAGAGCACGTGAAACTTTTGGATCAGTGTTCGATCGTACAAATTGGCCCTATACTTTTTTCCAATGGACACCACCTTTCCCCTTAATTTTGCTTCCTTTTCCAGTCAACTTTTTCGTCACGTTCCTTGTCTGGCCAAGGATTACTCCACTCACTTACTTACTTACTTACTTACCTTTTTTTTTTTTTCGTAAATCAATTGAAAGGCTTTGGCCATTTTTTTTTTAAGGAAAAAATTGATAGCTATTTAGCAATTTAAAATATACATTTTTTTTTTAGTTTGTCAATACAAACTTTAACAGTTTATTTATTTAATTCTCAATTCTTTTTTAAATATTATTTTTTGATGTATTTTTTTATTATGAAAGTCAAGGAAAAGAGAGAAAAAAGAGTTAAAAAAGAAACTACAAAGTGCAATATAAAAATTTACTATAACAAAATAGATGAAATAATACTATTTTAAAATATTTGTTAAAAAAAATAAAATAACTGATAATAACTAAATATAACTATTATAAACCATATAAAAAATTTGCTGGATAAAGAATTAGTGGCAGTCTTATCGTTACCATCTTTTCCACACTTGTTGGGTCCAAGACACATTTATTGTTGCGAACATTTGGAGAATATAAGGAGGAGGTGCATTTGTCATCTCTTACATGATTAGCACGCACTTCACTTACGTGATTACCACTCATAAAAAATAAATAAATAAATAAAATAAATAAATAAAATTGTATCATCATTCAAACAAAACAAAAAAAAAAAATTGTATCATATTGGTATAAAGAATTACATAAAAAAATCTATCTGTTGAATATTGTATTGGAAATGTAGTAGGTAAAATAGAAAATAATATTTTTTTTATTAATTAAAATACATAACATTGCTAGAGATGCTCTAAGAAGAGTTTTCTTCTTATACTAATTAAAGAATAAAAAGTTAACTAACCTCCATTAAATAAAATAAATCAGAAAAACACAATTATTATAGCACTAATTCACACAAATGATAAGAGCATAATTTTAACCACATTAAATTAGTTTGGGGGGACTATGACCTACTTTTCTTTTCTTTTTTTTTTTTTTTTAGCCTTGCTGTAAATTAGCATAATTTAAATCCTGCTATAATTATACATTTCAATGTAGCTATGTGTGGTGCACCACTTTGTTAATTAAATACAAACGCTTAGAACTTGTTAGACAATTAATTATATTTAAAACTATTCTGCCAACTGCCAAGGTCTGTAATTAACCACAACGTGAATGGACCATGCACATTCAAGCCTGTTTCTCCGTCTGTTTTCACTACTATAATATATATAACTATGAACAACATATTGACCAGATCATCTGCTTTTTATTTGTATATGTTTGGCAATTATTGCTTTGAAAAGTGTTTTTTACTTTTTTTTTTTTATTTGAAAAAGTTTTTGATGTGAGTTAAAATTGAAAAGTTTATTTTGGTGGGTTCGCATATGATTTTTTTATTTATTTTATAGAATCTACTTAAAATATTATTTAGTTAACTTTTTGGATTTTTTTTTTTTCAAAAGAAACAAATACTACACTGATGTTCTTTCTATCTTATCTTCTTTTTTTTTTTGGTCTGCGACCAAGGTTTCTAGGAGAGCTAATCTCCGGGCACATTTAGTTGCCAAATGAGCCGCTTCCCATAATTGTTATGGTAGCATTCCCACCTCCCTCCCCTTTCTCTCTACTGTAAGAATTAAGAGTGGGCATGACCCACCTTGATCCCNAAAGTTTATTTTGGTGGGTTCACATATGATTTTTTTATTTAATTTATAGAATCTACTTAAAATATTATTTAGTAAACTTTTTGGATTTTTTTTTTTCAAAAGAAACAAATACTACACATGTAACATCATTTTATTTTATTTTTTCATGTATGGAAGCTAACTTTATTTGCAGTAAAAAATATATAAGAAATAAAAAATTAATAATAATAATAATAATAAAAAGTAATCACAACCACTCTCAATAAAGGATGGGTAGCTCCATGGCCATCAAGTCTTATTAGTGTGGTTGTTCGACCATTTCTATCTATTTGGTTGGAGTGGCCTCATGGCCACCTTGCCTTATTGGGATGATTGCATGAAAACTGTTATTTATTTTAAAATGATTTTTTAAAATATTATTAATAATTCATAAAATTTTTTCAGCACATACAATATAATGAACAAAAATTGTTATCTAATTGAGGTGGTTGTACGGCCACCGCATTAAAGAAAAAATAAGTAGCTGTTTTTTTAAAAACATTATGATAAAAAAAAATAATAACAATGTAGTGTATTTTATATGTAACTTTTTAAAAAGTTTTACGTATTTTGTGTTGTGAAAAATAAATCGTTTAAATATTTTAAGAAAGTGTGTTTTTTTTATTTTTTTGGGAAAACTTTAACAAACCTTTTGGAATTTTGGAATCAATGAAGGGTATAATAATACCTTGATCCTTGGATGAAGACGTGGGGATGTAAGAGGGCGAGACGTGGAATAAAAACTGACCACACCATGGACCCTCTCCCGTCTCTTTCAAAAGTAGATGCCGGGGCCTACCAATCACCGTCCATTTGGAGCGGCGGCTCTTAATAAATGTGGATCATTAGATGAGAATGAGATATAGTGTTTTGTTTTATAAATTAAGGATTGGACAGCTCCCAATGGAATGTCGGTGCTCTCCTCTGTATTTTACGTGTGAAAAGTGTGATGATGACTATGAACTATGAAGCAGAATTGTTTTTATTTAGGAAAAAAATATAAAATTGATTGGCCTAAATTATAGATTATTTTTTGTGATATAAAAAAATTTAGAAGTATTTGTAGTTGGTCAAAATAACAAATTATTTTTTGAAATAAATTTTTGTTAATCATTTTAACAAAAATCGTTAGTCTGTTACATTAGACCAATAGAGTAACGTACTATTTTTAAAATAATTGCTGTGGCATACCAACGGTTTTGATTAAAATGATTGACAGAAATTTACTTCAGAGAGTGATTTGTTATTTTGGCCAACCATAAGGACATCTGAATTTTTTTCTTATATTACGGGAGTGATTTGTAATTTTAGTCAACTACATGAATCAATTCTACATTTTTTTTCTTTTATTTATTTTCTTCTTATCTTTTCCATTTTAAAATTCCGAAATATGGAGAACTTGAGAAAATAGATAAGGCGAGAAAATAAGAGATCTTCTTAACCTTTCTATCGTATATTTTTAGTAGGAGAGTGAAAAAGTGGATAGATCATAGATGAAAAATGGATCTCTCTCTTCTTGTTTGGTAAAAAATAGGGTGAGAGGAAGGAAAGAAGGAAAATCTTGTAAGTTTTCTTTCTTCAATCGTAGTAGACTTCTTTTATATATATAATCTAATGTCTATAAATTTGTACGAAATGTGAAAGAATGAAATTTAGAGAAAAGTGAATCTATCACTAAATTATAGTTTGTGACGTGCACAAATATTAATAAGCGATAGGCCTGATATTTGCTCCACCAATTCAAGTTAGGAAGCGAACATGAGACCTCGGTGCTTGGATCGATCAGGATGGAAAGAGTAATGATACACGTTATTTGTTGTTTCTTTTGAATGAACTTAAAATAAATGTGTTTTTTAAAATTATTAATAGATCAAAATTTAATAGTGATTTATCATAAATTTACATCAATTTTAGTGAACACAAAATAAACAAGCTACAAGTCTTGTGCATTGTAGAGCCTTAAAAATCTAAAACATTCATAATTTTTTATTTTTTATGAGTTAGAGCCTTAAAAATTAATTTTCTCCACTTCAATTATTATTATTATTATTATTATTTTTTTTTAAAAAAAAAAAAAAATTAGTTTCATCCCCTCTCTCAAAATTCAGGTTCACCCCTAGTTGGAAAATATTATTAATCTTAGAATAGTCATATTTATTTTTAGTCTTAGATTTATGACTATTCATTTAATTGAGAGAATAATCATTTATTAATAACTATTCTAAAACTAATTTAATCTACTCATTCTATTCTTAATAAATTATTTAAAAAAAATAGTCATTTCTCATATCAAATTTGTCCTTAAAATGAAAGTTAATTAACCATGAAACTTTTTTAGTAGGGTTCCTTTTTTCAGTCGATTGATTTACGCAAATTTTATAATTGTAGGAAATATATATTTGTGACTTTGACTAAAAGTAATAGCGTGGATTTTTTTTTGTTCTTTTTCTTCTTCCGCCACAAATATCAGCGTTTGATCCATGAAAACATAGGATTGTTTGAGAACCCTGCTAATGTTTCTTCATTTTTTTTCACTTTCACCTGCACAAGTTAGAGAACACTGCTTTCTACGGTCGACGGTAAATTTTTGTGGAAGATAAATACATTGATGCCTTAGAAAAAATAAAATAGAATGTGAGGAGACACGTTTAGGCTATTTTTTTTCTTGGGAAAAATTCATATACTCTTTTTCAAACTTACTATTTAATTGACAATATTTCTCCCAAACTATCAAATAATTTGTAATATTCCCCCTAAGGACGAAAATACACTTAATGAAATAAAATAAAAAATTCCAAAAAAAAAAAACTAAAACTATTAAAATAATATAATAATAATTTTTTTTAAAAAAAAAACTACAATTCTAAAGGCTAGAAAAACTAAAGATAAAATTAAAACAAAAACAAAATTATTAATATTTTTTTTTTAAAAAAAAACACTACAAACTAATTGGACAAATTCAAGAATAAAAAAAAATTATAAACATTTTCCGTTTAAAAAATTATTTTTTAAAAAAAATTTGATTTTTATTCTATTTATTTATTTTTTAAAAAATACTCCAACCCAATTGGCCAGATTCAATTTTTTTTTTTTTATAAAAAAATTATTAAAAAGATTTCATTTAAAAATATAATTTTTAAAAATAAAATTAAATAGGGTATTTGATCTTATTGTGAGAAATCTATAGGGTCATTTTTTCTTTTTGTTGGCCTTAGGGAAGACATTTTCAACTTGTCGGTAGTTTGGAGGGGACATTGTCATAATTGAAAGTTTTGGGAGGACTTGTCAATTAGGTGATAGTTTGAGGAGGGTGTGAACTTTTCCCTTTTTTTTTATTGATAAGATACTTAACAGCCTTATCAAAATAAGTTTATTTGGTAAGTGAACAATAGTCACCAATAATAATGCAGTATTGTTTACTTACCAAATATAAAAATATTTATTTTTTCTTTTCTTCTTTTCTCCCACCCCATGCACTCTCTTTTTTTTTCTTCTGCCTCCCTCCCCCATCTGCTCATTATCTACATTTTAATATCATTATATTTTTTTCAAAAAAAAAAAGGGAAGAAGAAGTAGATCAATCCATTTATTTTTACAAAAAAATTGCTTCTTGTGTAATTGATTATTGATATGTTTGTATTGTTTTGATCTCTTTTGTTGTTTAATAAATGACAATAAACTTTTTATTTGTTGTTTTAAAAAATATGACCGATAAAAAAATGAATAAAAAAAAAATTGCTCACCCCGTTTTCGTCCAAAATGCCACTTTTCAAGTAGGGGAATAGAGTCGGAATATTCAAACCAAAAAACACGAAAAAAAAAAAAAATGAAAGGATTTATCAAACGAGCCCATTAACCAATATTTTATACCGGCCAACGCAAAATCTAGAAAAGTATGAGCTCAGACCAAAGAGCTGGGAGACGCTATATGCTCTTGCCTTTCTTTGGCCCATATATAAAAATGTGAATGAGTGTGTTCTCGTAAGCCCATGAGTTTCATCATATGACTTTCTAGTGAAACTTGATATCTTTGGGCCAATTGCCTCCCAAGCACATTTTCCTTCCACATGCAGTTAAGGCGTGGGTTGCAAATTGTGGCGCCCTTCTTTTATTTATG
>FXXK01000279.1:44251-123906 GCA_900184695.1 Betula pendula
GCAAGAGAGAGAGAGAGAGAGAGAGAACTGTGCGGAACTTTTGAGCAAAAGGGAGAGAGAGAACTGTGCGGGGAGAAGAAGAGAGAGAGAGAACTGTGCGGAGTTTTGAAAATTGGGAAAAGAAAATTTTCTTAAACATGCGCCTTATCCTGGCTGCTCATTTTTTTTTTTAGGAAAATGCTTCCTCCAACGTGGCTGCATTCCACGTCATCCCAGAGGGATTGTAGAAGGAAAACGGTAGATAGCCAAGCATTTTCCAAAAATATTTATGACCAACGGTCATCAACGTAAAAAACAAAACCTTGCTAAAGCTAACTTTTTCTCACATTAAAACTCATGAAGACGTTTTAATATTAAACTGTAAAACACTTGAAGCAATTTTTATAATCATTGGCTAAAAAAACTTGTAACAATACAACACAACCATGGGGTATAGATTTTTTTTTTATTCACTATTTGAATATCTTTATATCTAAGGGGCATAATTATATTTTCACACTCATTTTTGTTATTTATTTGATAGCAAAACTAACAGAGGTCTTAATACCAAATGTTCAAAGCACAAGTCATGAATACATCAAATTTTTTAAAAACTCTAAGGTCTTAAAGTTAAAAAGCACGGGATTGTTACATATTTTTCCTAAAAGTGCATCCTAAGTGTCTTAAAAATAATCACTCAACAAGTTTTAGGGCTCGTTTGGATGTCAAATTTTATTTGATTCTTTGTTGACTTTATAAATATCGAGAAAAAAAATTAGAATTATGTTTGGATGGTTTAGAAAAAATATTTGGGTAGGTAAATATATTGAAAAAAATATAATTAAAAATAAATAAAATATTATATTTTAATTCTTAAAATTAAAAAAAAAACCTAAAAGAAAGAAAAAAATGTGGAGTGGTCCTGCCACCCCCGAAAATTGCTTAGGGTGGCTCGGCTACCTCAGAAACTTTTGGGGGTAGTTGAGCCACCCCCGAAAACTTGTAGGAGGGCCACCCCTCATATTAGTTTTTATTTTTTTTAAAAAATTAAAAAATTATTTTTTTATAGTATTTTTATTTTGGTTGAATAATTTGGAGCTAAGTGATAAATTTGAAGACTGTGAAGATAAAGTTGACGCTTTTGAAAAGAACTTAACGTGTAAATAAAAAAGAATTCCACTTTCTAAACATGCCCTTGTAGTAACTGTAAAAAATCAAGCTGGATTTATGTGGGGATGTTTGTGGGGCCAAACCCAAACATCAATCTCATTCAATTTTTTTGGTGTTTTTCAAAAAATGACCACATGATGTTTGAATGAAGGTTAAAGCATAAAATAAAAAAACTAGAAAATTTTCTTACTTTATATTGGACTTCAGCTTTTCTGGTCCGAAATGGCTGCAAGCTTTGACCAAGTCATGGCAGCCTGAATAAGAGGCGGTCAATTGTGGAGTGCATAAATGTATTGAACCCAGCGGATGCCAATCAATTTGGAGCTGCCTCAATTTCCACACAAATCCGAATCCCTAATATGTTGGGCTCCTTTAGCAATACATTTTTTTTTTTTTTTTTTGGAAGTGACAAGGGAATTTTCATTGCTCCCATTAAGTTGATACTTTTGTTGGTTTTTGGGCCCCACCTAAAGACACACTTTTGGAAGCATCAAATAGAAGCATGCCACGCACGCACCTGATAAAACAGCCCAACGATTCTCAATGTTTATCCCTTTCGCTTTTCGACACGTGCGCAGCGACTTCCCGTTTGAATCGTGCGCCACTATCAAAAAGACGACAGACCGTAACTAATTTCTGGGGCCCAATCCGCGTCAGCGAATCTGACGAATCTATCCACACTTGTCTAACAAAAAAAATTGAGCCCATATACCTCAAGCCCAACAGTCATTTTCACTCCCCAAAATACCCCTCTCAAAGTTATCCAAATATCTAAGTCCCACTTGTACACAATTACAATAAGAGAAACTTGGTTATCCAAATTAACCCAGCCCGCAAAGCTTGACCCTTCGCTGTCTAGTTTTCAGTTTACATTTCCTTCTCAGCGAAATTTCAGCCCCAAAAAACAATTCCCAGTTTTTGTTTCCTGTTTGTCTTGCAAAACTCTCCACTAATTTTCTGATATTTTTAAGAAAATAATAAATATTATCCTTGGACTTTAACATAGTTGTTAATTTAATTATTGGACTTTGAATTTGAACAATTTTCCTTGTACACATTTTATATGTGGTAAAATAAATCCTCTATTATAACCTGTCGTTAAATCTGACACAGTTAAATGTTTAATTAATATATTTTTATAGAACAAATATTATTTCTCAATACACGTGCTTCAAGTTCAACCATACTGAAGAACATAGATTAAAGAAGAATAATTATTTTGTAATTCCGATTGATAGCAAAGAAAGAATATATCATTTAACATCTAATTTTATTTTAAATTTAAAGTTTTTTTTTATTCTCTATTATTTAACAACTTTATTTTTAACTACTTCGATTTCATTTTGTGTTACTATCAATACGTATCGTTTATTGTTGGCATCCATATTATAGTTATGTCTTCGCTAAGATTTTTATATACATTGGTTGTTAATTCATATGAAAAGAATTTTGGTCTCTTGATGGGTCTTTAAAGTATATCATACTCTTGATTATTAAAATTTTAATTTTAATTTTGTCAGAATATTTTTTCAAATCCAAAACAAAAAAAAATCCTTAAAAACACATTTACAAACAGATCATTGCCTTTATTTTTATTTATTTCTTTTTAGTAGGGGGTTTTATTAAGGATTAAAACTATAATCGTTTTAGAATTATGCTACTCATAGAATTTTTAAAAGTTAAATCGTGTAAACTAGTGTGAATCAAAAGCTATATTGCCAACATCAATATCTATTATCTTCACTGATCAATAATTTTTAGATGTGAGATAAATAATTTTGTTGCTTGGGTATAAAAGGAAATAGATCTAAGACAAAGGGGTGGAAATGTTATTTCACCTTAGTTCTGAGTCATATATATATATATGTTGTGGGTTGCAAGCAGGTTCTTCTTCTCGTTGCTCCTTCTCTGCCCCGTACCATGTGCAAGTTTCATTTTGCAGCCTGAATTCTCGTATTTCCATTCGCCTTATCTTATCCCCCCCCAATAATTTAGCCGTTCTATTGGGGTGCCTTTTTTTCTGTTCAGAACTTACACTTCTAATTCTGCATTTACAATTTTGAGTTTAAAGTTGTGAGTTCCTCGTAAGTTTCAGAGAAAATCAAACAGAGAAACTAAGAGAATGGAGAGCATTTTCGAGCCCCAGATGTCTTCTACTAAAAATTATCATAAGGAAGATGTGGATAATGTGGACCTGGAATCTGGCCATTTCGGGTATGTCCTTTTTTTTTTTTTTTTTTTTTTTTTAATAATAAAACAATTATATTACTCTATGCTGTTTTTTGAACCCTTTTTTCGGTTTTTGTGGACAAAAAATGAAGGTGCATACATTATAGACGGAGATGCAAGATCAGAGCACCTTGTTGCGATGAGATATTCGATTGCAGGCATTGCCATAACCAATCTAAGGTTTGGGACACTTTTTCTTAATTTATTTTTTAGTTTTTTTTTTTTCAAGTTGCTAGAATTATTTTTTTGTCAGATAAGTTTTCAAGTTTTGTTTAAAAAATAAGAGAAGAATACTCTTCATTTGGATGGTTTTGGATCAGAACTCAATGGAAGTCGATCCAATTGATCGCCACGATGTTCCTCGCCATGATTTGAAAAGGGTTAGTCTATCTCTCTCACTCAAATCTTTTTGGCAGCTATTTTTGGCGTGGAAAAATATGCGTCTTTAAATTCTACTTGGCAAACTGTATATTCCAACAAGTAGTAAAAAGCTGGAAAAAAGGACTTTTGATTTTGTGGGGTCATGCTTTACATGGATTTGTTCATGTCGCTTTTGTTGTGACTCTCTAAAATGTTGTCCAAGACTCTAAGTGCTCTATCAAAAGATGTAAACTTTACTGATAAGAATCAGCACGTATCATTTTATTTTATTTTTTTTTAATTTAGTTTTTATGGTCTACCAAATTACCTTTTTATTTTAATCTTTAGTATTGACTCAGTATATTTTCTGCTATTTATCTGTCTTTCAGGTAATCTGCTCCTTGTGTGGTACAGAGCAAGATGTATGTCTCCAGAACTGCATGATAATGATAGGATTCTGATTTTTCTTGGATAATAATAATGACAATAATGGTTTTTTTTTAATTACCTATCAGGTTCAACAGAAGTGCATTCAATGTGGGGTTTGCATGGGGAAGTACTTTTGCCACAAATGCAAGTTCTTTGATGACGATGTAAGCCTCTTATTAGTTCATTTTCTTTAAAAAGCTCATGCCCGTTTGTAAGTTTCTGAATCGAAAAAATTTATTCTTTTTCCAGGTTTCAAAGAAGCAATACCATTGTGATGAATGCGGTATATGCAGGTTCAAAATCTTCAAATCTTTCTTTCTTTACTTTCATTATCTAATCTCCAGTGTAACTTCTAAAATATGCATCTTACCTTAGTTGAGTTTGGTATTGCAGAACTGGAGGCAAGGAGAACTTTTTCCACTGTAATACATGTGGTAAGACTTTGAACTCCTAATTCATTACCTCAGAAATTGTACTGTTTGTTCTTATTCCATAATAATAAGCTTGGAAATTTTCATTGTATCAGGATGTTGTTATTCAACAATGTTGAAAGATTCACACAGTTGTGTTGAAAAAGCAATGCACCACAATTGCCCGGTTTGCTTTGAGGTAAATTTAGGAGAATGAAATATTTAAGTAGGAATTGAAAAAAGCTCTATTTCAGATGTACCAATGCATTCTGCTTCTTTGTGCAGTTTCTGTTTGATACTATGAAAGACATTACAGTCTTGCGTTGTGGACACACCATACATTTGGAATGTGTGAAAGAGATGGAACGGCATTTGCAGTAAGTTCTTTAGAAAATAAAGGAAGCTGATGACGTACCTTGATTATTTATGGTGCTTCGTTTTTTCTCAAATAGGATGAACTTTTTACAGGTTCTCATGCCCTGTTTGCTCAAAATCCTATTGTGATATGTCCCGTGTGTGGGAAAAACTTGATCAGGAGGTAAATCACTAGTAGGCTGATTTTAA
The DNA here is from genome assembly GCA_900184695.1 of Betula pendula. Classification (NCBI taxonomy): domain Eukaryota; kingdom Viridiplantae; phylum Streptophyta; class Magnoliopsida; order Fagales; family Betulaceae; genus Betula; species Betula pendula. The sequence continues at coordinate 49,393 of FXXK01000279.1, forward strand.
CTTAACAAAAAAGTCATATGATGTGCTTCTATGATGATTAATGACCCAAAAGAGTTAGGTTTTGGTTTGTTGAGTAACTATATACTTGTAGAAACTGGTCCTTTATACATACTAATTGTTTTGAAAACAAAACTCAGGTTGCATCAACACCTATGCCTCAGATGTACCAAAATAAGATGGTAAGACATATTTTGATCAATGTGGCAATGATTTGTACAACTAGGTTGATCCAACCTATGAAATATCCTCAATTTTCGGTCACAATCGTTTAGGTTTGGATTCTTTGCAATGACTGTGGGAAAAAATCTGAGGTGAATTTCCACATTTTGGCGCACAAGTGCTTAGAATGCAAATCCTACAATACAAGGCGTCTGCAAGGAGGGCCTGCTGCATGCTCATCAATGATATCTGAGATGGTGAGATGACAGACTTATTGATCGGTTATCAGTTTCTCTTCTTTTCTTTTCTTTTCTTTTTATGTTCACTACTTTTGAAATATTTGCTCTGGTGAGCTGCTTCTTTGTTGGTTGAGCTATTGAATTATCTTTTGGGAGGACACAATATATTGAAGGTGAAATTACAACAGTGGAATAACTTGTTTCTCAACCATAAAGGAAGACTTCTCAGCCATTGAGAAGGCTGCAATGGGTCCTGCATTCAATTGTGCATACTGCAATTAAGTCAATCAATAAAGTATAGAGGTGTTGCGATTGAAGTGGATCAATTTATTAACTGATTAAATTATCAAACATAAACTGGATGTTCCAAAGATCTCAGATTGGGGATAGCTTTTTCAAACATATTTTCTCCTCCCAAGGCCCTTCTTTTTATCCTGGGCTGGACGAGGAAAATCTGGCCAACTGAGACCGGAATCTATGAGGCCTTATTAGACCTTGGGTCAACAAAGGTCTCCTAGGTCTGATAGGATGACAACTCTTTTCAATAATAATAATAATAAAAACAAAACTATCGAGCCACCATAAAAGAGGAAGTTGTTAATTCAGTTCAAGACTTCTTCCAAAATGGCCGCCTTCTAAATGCCCTCAATCATGCATTCATTGTCCATGTCCCAAAACTAATCAGCCCAAATGCGTCCAGTTTTCGGCCCACTTATTTGGCCCAAGTAGCCTTGTTGTTAGGCCCAAGTGGCCAAGTATTTTGGCCCATTCTTGACCCATTTCTCCAACCATCGTCCGACTGCCACCTCCGGCAACTATGTGGCCGCTACCTTCGGCCCAACCCACCGTTAGCATTGTACCCGACAATCGTATTTCACCGTCTCTTGTTGTAGCGTCATCAAATTCTCACCAATCGGTTTCACGCCCATTTTTGACGGCGCATCGCGCTTGATTTTGGCCCTAGCTGAGCTAACATCCAGCTTTTTCCTATTGTCGCACAAGATTCTTAACAACTTCATCAACGGATCTAAAGGCCGAGCTCATGTTTAGAATTTGATCCTTAACCGCATTAGATCCTTTAAACAAAAAAACAAAACAAAAAGGTCTAAAAAAAGTGTCATTTCTTTTTTTGTCCAAACTGAAACCTCCTCCTTGAGTTTGAAGGAGATGTGAGAATATAAAACTTTTCCATATTAGATTTAATATTGATTTGATTTCCTTATTAAAGTATTATCATAGTTGTGTATTACTTTTCTTGAATTCTCTACACTTGCCATAGTTTCCCTATAAATAGGATATTTTGTATTGTAAATACATAAAGTTAAATAAGAGCAAAAATGTAGCACTTAAGGCGACTTCCCGTGCAATACTCCCAAAGTATTTAACAAGTCACTAGCTAATAACATACACAAATTCATTTAATAGGTAAATAATCCGAAGAATTACCAGTACTGCTCCTCATTAATCAAGTAACTATATGCAGCGAAAATGTATTACCCGTTTTTGTTTTTTTGACAACCACAATAGAAGCACTATCTGAATCATGAATGGTAATAATCGGAAGAATAGAAAAAAAAAAAAAAAAAAAAAAAGAATGGTAATAATCGGAAAAGCTACTAAACTATACTACTTAAACCACCATAATTAACTTATAAAAAAAAAACCACAAAAAAAAAACCACCATAATTACAACTTAATAGCATAAAGTCTATCAATAGTACGGCCATGTACAGAACCAACAAATCAGCTATGTTGTCTCAAAATCTTCGCCAAGCTTTGTAAAAGAATTTTCAAAATTAGTATTTATATATATATATACACACGTCAGATTGGACTCATCATCTCGGTTTGTCGGGTCCGCCGCGTTCTTAATCAGTCTCTTGATATATATATATATAGTTTGTGGTTTGAGAATGAGAGATTTTTACAAGAAAAAAAGAGCAATTCAACTGTGCATTTAAAAGGCACAACACACACCAAGCTATTGCTTTAAAGCAAGCAATGCTTAGGTTAATCCACTAGAATAGTGCGAAGCACTGGACGCACGCGCGCGTGTATATGGCAGTGGGTTGTAGAATGCTTTGATGGCGCACTTGGTACGCACTTAGCACGAAGCATTAGAGCAATTAGATCATGACCGTTATTTTTGGACGATCATGATCATACCATATGGTGTTTGGTCTGGATCGTAGGATATTTAATTTGATTTAACGTTACTATCATTTATGATCTAACTATTATAATTAAATAACCATTAATAATATTTTAATGTAATGATCAAAATTAAAGGTGTATGAATATCTAATGGTCACATTTTAATGACTGTTAAAATAGCAGTTAATTACTGTTAATTGCGAAATTAGTAATCTCTTTTTTTCCACACTATGCGGTTGCCTCAATTCTCTTTTTATAAGACAAGGTGTCGGTCTTGTTGTGGAGAGAAATACCTAGAGAGTTCAATGCAACAAGAGTAAGTTAATATACATATTATGACACAATTTCTAACCCAAAAGCCTAAGCTAATGAGTTTAGACCCATTTAAGTATATTAACTACGTAAGAAATACCATTTATGGCCCTATGCCAAATATATTATAATTATAAAATAATTATAATTACGGTGTTCAATTTATTTATTCCAGAAAAAGAGATTTGTAGAATCAAAATAACCAATTTGATTTTCTTACGATTTTATTCCTTGATGGGAGGAAAAAATCAACTAACAAACAGATTGAGGGTCCTTGACATACTTATAAATAAAGTTACATGTATCCATCTATTGCTATTAGTAGGCATAGGTTAGAAGACCCTCTTTCTCCTATATTTTTATTCAGGTTTATATTAATAAGAGGCTCTTCGTTTAATTGCTGAGTGGATCTTTTTTTGGTTTGAGCAAAACAATGGCTAAAGATATTTATGATCTTTATTTTTGTTACTGTATTATTAGCATTTGTTTATATATATGCTAACAAACTACTATTTTAATTTATCCTTTACTAATGTGAAATACAAACCTCACAAATACACTTACAACGAGTCTATCGTAAAGACTCCAAGTCCAAGTTAAAGAAATAGTGAAAACTGACCGACCGTCACTCTAAAAAAAATCAGAGGCAACTGGGAGATTGAGTGAAAAACGTGAGCTAAAGATAATTGTCTTTTAGGGGACGTTTGGGAAATGAAAGGATTCTACTGTAGGTAGATTTTGATTTTCTCCAAAAAAAATATTCTCACTTTTTATATCATATCAACCATTTTTTAACAACTTTTTTTACTTTTTATATCATATCAAATATTTTTTATTACTATTCTAATAAAATACTCATTAAAAAACAAAAATTTTTACTTTTCCATATAAAAAATTTACAACATTCTTTCTACTTTATATCACATCAAAAGTTAACAATTTTCTAACCTCCAATCCCCTCCTGTGCCAGTTGCTGGATCTCACTAAGAAATAAGACTTGTGATCTCACTAAGAAATAAGAAGTCAAGTCACGTTACAATAATGATGATTTGATCCTGTTTGCACCAATTTAGAAAGGCATGGGTTGTAGCTAGTCACTTTCGGTGATAGCTAGCAGTAACTGCATGTGATGCTTTGAGGAGGGCATGGTGTGGTTCGGCCATCAACCGACCAACATAACTGTAAAGTGTAAAGTTGTTCATCATGCAAATATGGTACAATTTGATTACGTGATGAAGATTGATAGGAACTGGATTTTGAATCAATGGCATGTTATATATTGACATGTGTTGTTCTGTGTTTGGAAAACAGAGGTTGAAGATGAGTTGTTGTCGGCCACTACACTTGATAGAGGAGACATTAATCGTCAATATTCTAAACAGTTCTATTTCCCACGATATTGTATCCCAGTCCATCGAATATGAAGATATTAACAAATAGAAAATATCTTAAGCTCTTACAGTATTTCTATCTGTATAAATACAATCAAGTACTAAAAAAAATGTTTCCTAAAATCTTTTCCACCATAAAATGCGCAAAAATGAACGAATCTAGTTGGAAGCAGTCTGATCTCTCTATATAAAACATCCTTAGAGCTAGCTCTATGGGTTTGGGCATAGAGTTGGATCTCACGACGATTGAGTGGTTGAATTGGTCTTGCATTCCTCTCAGCAGACTGCAATAATTTATAGTAAATCATGAAAGTTAGAAAAGCTATTAAATTTTTGGGTTAATTACTTTTTCCCCCATGAACTACCAGCCATTTTCAATTTGCCCTCATGAACTGACATTTTGACCATATTACCTCCTTGAACTACCATTTCGTTACCTTTTGCCCATTCCGTCAGTCAATCACGTTAAAAAAATTGAAATGACGCAAATACCCTAAGTGGATAAACAAAATTTTATAAAAATACCCTTAAAATTATATATATAATAAACTAAAATTAAAAATAAAACTAAAAAAAAAATTAGACTTAAAAAAAAAAGAAAAAAAAAAAAAGACCTGAGATAGTTCTGCCACTCCAAGTGTTGGAGTGGTGGCCGGACCACCCCTGGATGGTTTATTTATTTATTTATTTATTTTATTATTATTTTAGTTAAATGTCTTTCAATATCCGAGTTTTAAAAATTTTATTTCTTCTACCTACGTATCATTTTTGATTGTAGATGGTATATCGTTTATGACTAAATACGAAAATGGTACCTCTGTCAATGAAACTAACGAATTTACATAACAAATCAATAAAAAACTGACACATGTCATATGCATCATAAATAATTAAAAAAAATTTAAAATTATGAAAAATATAAATATTAAAAACAATTAAAAAAACTAAAACTAAAATTAAAAAAAAAAAAATGGAAAGGGGTGGCTCTAGCCACCCCTTAGGGCCAATGGGGGTGGCTCAACGCCGGTCTGGGTGGGCCGAACCACCCCAAGGCCTTTGGGGGTGGCCGAGCCACCCCTAAGGAGTAAATTGGGGTGGTTTGGCCACCGCCAATTTACTCCTTGGGGGTGGCCGAACACCCCCAGGGTCGTTGGGGGGTGGTTCGGCCACCCCGATGAGTAAATTGGGGGGGCCGAAACCACCCCCAGGCCCTTGGGGGTGGCTCGGCCACCTCCAACGGCCTTGGGGTGGTTTCGGCCACCCCAGACCGGTCTGTCTAGGGTGCCGAACCACCCCAAGGCCGTTGGACCGGTCTGGGGTGCCGAACCCACCCCCAAGGCCGTTGGGGGTGGTTCGGCACCCCCAAGGAGTAAATTGGGGGTGGCCGAAACCACCCCAGATCGGCCGTTGGGGGTGGCTGAGCCACCCCTCTAATTTTTTTTTTTTTTAAGTTTTTGTTTTTGTTTTTTTTTTTTAAAAATATTTTATATTATTCTTAATTGGGGGCATTTATGTCCTTTTACAAATTTAACGTTTAAAAAGAGAATATTCCGTCTGATTTAACGTAGTTGACTGACAGAAGGGGGCAAAAGGTAACGAAATGGTAATTCAAGTAGGCAATATGGTCAAAATGTCAGTTTATGAGGGCAAATTGAAAATAGCTGATAGTTCATGGGGAAAAAGGTAATTAACCCTAATTTTTTTTTTTTAAAAAAAGAAAGTTAGAAAGCCTGATCAAGTTAATTGTCTATTATGGTAATGAATATACAGTTTTCTTTTCATTTGATTATAACATAGGGAGACGAACAAAGTTTTGTTATACTTACATCATGGACCGCCTCTCTGAGTAACTCCACTTGCTCTCTTGAGACTGTCCTTATCTAAGAGACAATTTTTAAATAAAATAATATTATTTAATAGACTGATATACAACTAAACGGACTATCTTTAAATGAGCAAATATGTTACACAGGAGTGTACCTTTTTATTGATCGTCCAAATAACGCCTTCGGTACATGGAGGAATAGTGAGTGAGCCCATATATCTGTAGTACTTCTTGCCACCCATCTTGATTTCTGCAGGATCAATCACCCCCATGTTTCTTTCCTCCTTTTTGTCAATCATGGAATTTATGTTTTTCATCAACTGAAATCCAAGATTAATTAATATCATGTTAGACAACAATTTTGGAGAGAGCAAAATTTGAGTGGGATACTAGAGCATGGTATGATGATATTGATGATATGGTGCATGGTCATTTTTCTAGGTTAATGGTCAATTTAATGGTAGGTTTGTCTTGCATCAACACTTCATTTCTTAATTAATCAGATGACGGTGTGCCCAGAAAAATAAAAAATAAGACCGTGTTGACAATGTTTTCCTGTTCTTGTTTTTTTATTAACAGCAGTGAAGGTACAACACTTAATTGAGAATTAAATTTTGTTTGGTTGAGGCATTGAAAGCGTACACGTCCTACCAACCTTCTTTGGTACGGTAGAACTAGAAATGAAAACAGGAAATGATATGCTTCTATGTGTGTTACGGAACCGTTTTCCTTAAAATTATTCGCTTTCACCAATTTTGGAAGAATAGGTATATCCTGAGTTATATCAAATATTTCTCTAGAATACAATAGAGCTTAAAAATCTTATGTAATTTGGTTTTTTGTTTTGCAAAAAAGAAACTAAAACACCTATAGGGTTACTATTCTAGCAAGAGAGAGACTCAGAGTTTAAAACTACAAAATGTCTAGAGAGAGACAAAAGAAGAGAGAATTTTTTATGTTGTAAAAATGTTTATGTAGTAGACTCTTTATAGTGTTAAATCAATAGTTTTAATATTGCATGTTCACTAAAATACATGTAGTTTCACAATTAACAGTAATTAACTGCAAAACTAACAGTGATTAAAATTTGACCATTAATATTAACTGACACTTAATCTTGATTGGTAGATTAAAATTATAATTAACAGTTATTTAATTATAACAGTTAGATTGTAATTGTTAGTAACGATTAGTTAATGTCAACCGTTAGATCAAACTTAATTTAATCTTATAGTTGACTTTATTAACGGTCACGTAAATCTAACTGTTAGATCTATCTTAGTAGCGTCCTACGATCAAGATCAAACCACCATATCGCATCATGATCATGACCGTACAAAAACCAAGTGCACCGTCAAGGCTCTCTACAGCCCACTACTATGCGCACGTGCGTCTAGTGTTTCGCCCTATACTATAATATACACACAAGTGTATACACCCAAACATTGTTTGTTTTAAAGCAATAACTTAATGTGAGTTGGACATTTATGCTAACTTGACTTTTTCTTTTCCGTATGTGAGACTGTCTTTTTCTAAGACTCTTTAAAATCTTCTATTTAAAACATTTCTAAACCACAAACTAGATGTATAGAGAAATGCTACTCAAAGAGTAATATTTCTATGAGAATGCTGTAAAATGGACATTAGAGAATGTTGAACAACATTTATCTTTTTTTTTTTTTTTTAAAAAAAATAAAAATAAAAAAGTAAATATAAATGTGCCATATAGGATAGAAATGCCGAGAAATGAAATACAGAGAATATTGAATAAAATATATATACATACTAATTTGTTTTAACTGGTAACACCCTGGAAATGTGTTTAGTTTAATAAACCTAGAGGTGCTTGCACGATGCATCATATACATAAAAAGAAAGGGAAAAAGAAAATCTTAATTCAAAATTCTTGGCGGGTGGTGGGGTTTGCACCTTTGAGATGAAAGCATCGGGCCGCCCAATCTTGTAGAAGAGTCCAACAACAGCAAATTTTTTTACACCGTGGTCTTGGGTTTCGTGAACCATATGTAGCTCCAAGTCATACCTAACAATCAAACAAAACATTTGTATATGAAGTTGTTGAACAAACATTATATATATATATATAGAGAGAGAGAGAGAGAGAGAGAGAGAGACCTCCTGCCATTGATGGAATGCTCAGAAGGTGAGTGCCAGTGGCCTTGCTGGAGAATGTAATCAGTGCCGCTGATCTGTATTGATCCTGCACATTCATCTAACCATCGTACCTGCACCCATGACATAAATATATATTGCATTAACAAACAAAATCTCTGCAGGCTGGTACGTCACATGCCTGTTTTTTGGGACCAGAATTCTCTCCATTAATTTCAAATGACGATTTTACTCTTCTTATTTACACTGTTCGTCTTTTGGAGGGGGCAATGATCAAATCAATCAATTACAAAAACATTGACAACTGTTTAGCTAAGAATTTCATAAGAAATGTTCAAAGTGGACGAAAATAAAATCATTCTCAAAAACTGAAATCAAGTTCAAACCATTAAAATCAAGCTGCATGCATGTGTGAATGTAATGGGAAAGTGAAATCATAAACAAAATTCATGAAGTTTTGCAATTCCTTACTGAAATGTCATGGCCCCTATTATGGACAGTGGCATTGCAAGACTTGTAGCTCCTCTTTAGCTTCCCTAACTTGGGAATCAATTTCACTCTCTGGCTTGACAAATCTATGGGAGATTGCATTCCTCCATTCTTACAATGCGCCCATTCTTCCCGGATTTCTCCCCAATGACGTGGCCCCTTCTCACTTCCTTCTACATAATCAAACTCGCTCTCATCCTCTGCACCATATGATTCACATATTTTAGCCACAACCAATATTAATTATAAGGGAAAGAAGAAAATAGAAAGAAAACAAATTAATATGTGTTTTCTGCAGTACCAACTTCTTGAGCTGTGGTTGATGTTAAATATGAGAAAAGAAGTACGAAGATTAAGAAGCTTGATATAAAGGCAGGGTTGCTTGGATTCTTCATGTTTTGCATATTTTGAAGCCAAAAAGTTTCAAGAAAAGCAGTGGCAGGTGAATATGTGTTGAGGATGCTCTGACGGAGGGGCTCTGGTTATATATATATATACCAAAATAAAAGACAGCTGGGTTTAGGGTCCGGATCCCCTCATATTACCAAGAATATGAGATTCTCATATTTTTCAATCTCAGCCCTTCATTAGCTTTTCATTAAATCCAATGGTTCAAAACACATGCCAGCATTTCAGCATTTTTACTGGTTAACCCGGGTTAACCAGCCTTCAAAAAAAAAACCCATTTTATACATTCTTCCTCCAAATTTTTCAGCTCTTCCTTCCCCCTCCTCTCTCTCTCTCCTACCTCTCCCCTCCACCGTGCGCCGCCCCCCTCTCCACCGTGCACGGCCCAGAGCTTCCGTCCAGGTCAACAATCCAAATCACTGCTGTGCAGCTGTATTTCCACCATTCAAAAAACCTCAGAAAACCAGAACATAAAAAACCTGTTTAACCTGGTGATTGCTTTTATCGGTGTTTCTGTACAAAGAACCATCACATTAATAAAAAAAGAAAAGCCAAAAAGAAAAAGAAAAATCTTTGCTCAGCTCAAGGACCAATCTTTGTCGCTTTGGCCCAGATCCAACAAGCCTGTTCTTAACCACATTTTTCCTTTTTCTGTTTCATAATATTTTGGTTTATTAGCAGCCACCAAACCCAAATATAATTGTTGATTGTGGTGCTCTGCTCTTTATCCCCACATTTCTTTCATTAAAGACTCAAACTTTCCGTCTCACATTGCTCATTGTGGCACTCCCAAGAAGTGCCACTCATTTTCCGTACAGTGAGTTTGGGTTTGAACCAGATCTAGGCCTTCCAAGTGGTATTTTGCAGCGACTAAATCGCTGTGAAAATGGGAGAGAAATCGAGGAGTTCCAAAGGGTGGTTTCTGGTTCTGGTGATTTTGGCTCTCGTCGTTGGTGCGGTAGTGATCACAATAAAGAAGAAAACGAGTCACTCCGATAAGGCGCCTCCGGTGCCCGGTCCTCCGGGCTCCATTGTCAAGAAGTATTCCGACGCTCTGAAAATCGCTATGGAACGGCAGGCGGCGCACGGTGGAGAGGTAAGCGGCGCACGGTGGAGTGGAAGGCACGGTGGAGTGGAGAGGGAGAAGAGAGAGAGGAGGGAGGGAAGACCTGGGAGGAAGAATGAATGAAATGGGATTTTTTTTTTTTTTTGTTAAGGTTGGTTAACCCAACCCGGGTTAACCAGCAAAAATGCTGGCATTTTTTTTGAACCATTGGATTTAAAGAAGGGCTAATGAAGAGCTGAGATTGAAGAATATGAGAATCTCATATTTTTGGTAATATGAGGGGATCCGGATCCCAATTGAAGACAAATGTTAGTAATCAGACCTACCAAAAAGAAAAAGTTTGGAATGGTGGGGAGACAGAATCATGAGATCTTTTACATTTTTTTTTTTTTTAATTTCCTCGAAAAAACTATTAATATATGAATCTGAATCTGAATTGAGCTTAATTAGTATAAATTAAGAAACTTAGCGGAGGATTCATCTCTTCAGCCGAACTTAATATAAACCAATACAAAAAGAATTAATATATAAACAAACAAAATAAGCCAAAAACAGAAAGAAAGAAACAAGAGTAGATCGGATCGATATCATTGCTAAAGGACAAAGCTTCAGGTTTTGCCACATCTGGAAACGGTGCGTCCTTATCTTCTGACTTGCGCTAATCCTAACAAAGTTTATTAAAAATACAAGTGCGAATTAAACGTGATAATTATGTATGTTTAATAGACTGAATTATGACGGGAGTATGTTTAGTATATAAAATGATTATTTTATTAAAAAATATGAATAATTTTATTAAGAATGAAATAAGTTAAAATAAAATAGTCTGGGTGCTAAAGTATATATATATTTTAATACTTAAAATATTTATTTTTATAGTCATGAAAAATGACTATTCTTTAAAATTGAAAGAATAGTTATTCTTCTTAAATTTTTTTTAATTATGAGAATGGATATTTCAATGCTCATTAATTTTACATTCTTTCATTTTTAATAAAAATTATTTATTTTTTTAATAGAATAGTCATTCCACGTATTAAACGTAACCTAAATAACTTAGTTCATTCACGTATAAGTTTGACTCAAACTAAATTTTTTAATGAATAATTATATATGTCACTCTCCATGTCTACCTGGTGTCAACAAAAAGTAATGTGACTTTTAAAATCACCATTGAATTTATGATTGATTATTATTGACTTTTAATCTAATTGTGATTTTAAAAGTCACGTCACTTTTGGTTGACACAAGATAGACATGGAGGGTGACTTGTATCATCACTCTTATTTAATAGGGTAATTATATGGATAATGCTACTTGTCTATCTAAATTTACCCATCTTTGTCCATCTATCACTAAATGACAAAATTTATATTACTATTTTATACATAAATTTTGTTATGTAGTGATAGATGAACAAAGATGGATGAATTTAGATGGACAAGATTCTAATTATATATGTCACATTCCATGTCTACCTTGTGTCAACCAAAAGTAATGTGGCTTTTAAAATCACCATTAAATTTATTATTGACGATTATTGACTTTTGATCTAATGGTGATTTTAAAAGTCACATAATTTTTTGTTGACACAAGATAGACATAAAATGTGACTTGTATCATTACTCTATTTAATATGTTAAAAAAAAAAAGAGTAATTATATATGTCACCCTCTATATCTACCTTGTGTCAACCAAAAGTGATGTGGTTTTTAAAATTACCATTAAATTTATTATCGATGATTATTAACTTTTGATCTAATGGTGATTTTAAAAGCGACGTCACTTTTGGTTGACACAAGGTAGACATAGAGAGTGACTTATATCATTATTCTAAAAAGAAAATTAAGAAAAAATGGCTAAAAAAAAAAGGGTTTATATTTAAGGCGGTAAATATATAGCACAGCCCAGGCTGATGCAACAGTGCATCAGCCTGGGTCTGTGAAGGTGGGTCCCAGGCTGAAAAAATTATTATTTTTTATTTATTTATTTATTTATTTTTTAATTCTGATTCATGCCCAGGCTAATGCACTGTTGCATCGGCCTGAACCAATGTATATCATGCCTCTATTTAAGGAGGGGGTCGTTGAGAGTGTTCACCCTTCAGCATATTGTAACCCATCAAATGGTACTATCCACGTGGTTGTGCAGCCTAGTGTACTGGATATTTATTTATAGCCATAACATTGTTTGTTTGTGTGTTTGGCTAAGAAAAAAAGGAAAAAAAGAAAAAAGAAAAAAGAAAAAGAATGGTTCAACTTTACTTGTGATTTATTCAGAAAAGGACAAATTTCAAAAAATCATAGTCTCTTTCAAATCTTTCAGGTAAGATTTGATGTAAAGGTTCAACTCGTTGCTTTGGAGTCATATCTTGTAGGTAGAATTATAGAATTGCGAAAATGATTCAAGTAGGAATCACAAGCATGATTATCATGTTATATGAATATTTTAAGTGAAGGGAAAGGTTAGGCAAATTTGTTCTTTTATAACATGTCCCTTAACACAATTATAATGGCAGTCAATGTGACATTTATTATGTTAATAAATATAAATTACTACATTATATTTATCATATTTACAAACTGGTATAACAATTCACATGACACTTATCACATTATCCATTAAAATGTGAAGTGTCAAATGTGGACCGTCGCATGAGTTTGTAAAGAAATTGTATTATAAGTTGAGGTACCCAAAACATTTTCTTTATAAAAATTTAGCTACTCAATTGTCACAATTTTAATCGCCATAAAATGCCACTTATCACAATTTTAGACACCTTGAAATTTACATTATTTTTACATTAGATAATCCACTTTTATTTTTTAAAGTATTTTTCTAAGGCCCTTCTAGTCCTGGATGATACACGTGACACCCACCATCACCATGGTCCATGGAAGAGGAGTGTGAAGAAAATGGAGATACGTACAGAAATTACAATCACCCAACTGTCATGCACGACCAATGAAGGTCATATAAACATGCCCCGGATTGTGATTGACAAAAAATAATGGATGTAATAGTTTTGATTGTCATTGGCAGTCATCTTCCATAACATATCGTTCAACTAATGCGTAGCTTCCACTCCAAAACATAAAAAAAAAAAACACACTACCAGTTTACTTTGAATGTGCATTAGATCTTGCTTTCAAGATATAGATAAATGAGGAGAAAGAAAAAGACAAAAAAAAACATAATAAGAGGTCGAAGGATAAAGAGAAGAGGAGGGGGAGAAGGGATTGAAGAAAGAAAGCCTCCACTGGGTAACGAGAACCTCTCCCCAGAAGCATGGGAGACTCCACATGGGCATAGCATGGGTGAGGTAACTTTTAGAAAATTCAAAATTTTTTGTATTGCAATTTTAGGACATGATGGTCATATTGCATTATATCTAAAATTATATGATCCAATCAATCTACCATATCAATGTAAGATTTAACACATGTTCGTTCACAATCTATATCCACACAATCTTTAATCTCTTATTTAATAACTCATATTATTTTTATCAATATTTTCTAATTAAATTTAATACAGAACGTGATTTTGCAGGTAGATATATAAAAATAAGACGTGATTTCTTTACATGTGGTGCTAGAACAATTGCTGGAAAATGGGATTAAGTAATGAAGTTATTATCTAACATGAGCTACCTCATGTGGCTGCTGAAGCCTTAAACCTACCTCCATTAAACCTGCAAGTCAACCTTCCATTATTAACCAGTCAAATCCCTGAAGACACTATGCAAGCTGGTGGCCTCAGTGACACGGATGAATGTGGGTTTGATCCATTGATTGGGCATCCGACAATGTATTACTAATCAGGAGATGGAAAATATTCTCCTTGGCATTATGATAAACAAACAAGACAATGCAGATGGGTTTGTTGTGGACCAGATATGTCTAAAGTTCAAAATTCCCCAGACAAAATTAAATAAATAATAATAATAAAAAAAAATTAAAAAATTAAAAAAATAAAAAATAAAAAATAAAAAAAAGGAGGAAGAACCCTGATCTAAAGAGAAATAAAAGAAAAAAGAGTTTGGGTTGAGTGTTGAAAAGTAACACATCATTGCATTATTATATTATTCTAAGCCTTCAGACAAATAGTATGACAGTAATTTCAGTCCATGCGCATGTATGAACGTGTGCACTACTAATGGTGGCAAAGTAAAAGAAGACTATCAGAATTGACTGCGATCCACTGCTTGGATCGCAGCCTGTCCGACTGCAATGATAAGAAGCTCTCGAAAGGCCCATGCGCTCTAGAAAACAATCAGGACAGACAATTGCACGAGATCTGGTCTAAAAGAAAATGTGCTCAAGCTCAAGAGCTGTGTTCCATTCGATATGTCTTTTTCTTGATATGTTTATTTTCAAACTTCTAACACCTGAATATAGATGCATATCTTAAAAAAAAAGAAAAGAATATAGATACATATATTACCTGATATGTATAGCAGAAATATAAAATAAGAAGTCACACAAACACATGCTAGTAAGTGTACAGCTGGATGCAATTTGGACCCAAGTCACCCAATGCAATTCTTAAAATGACTTGTTTTAGTCTTTTATATCCTTCTAGCATTTAGACCTCTTTCTAGCATCATGAATCATTAACCAAACTATCAGACTAGTTCTGCAGCCATGGCAATAAGAATGTAATAACCTTCCCGAAGAACGGCATGAGAGACATCAAGTAAGAGGTAAAGGAATTTGGTTAAGTATAAACAAATATGACACAAAGTTTCACCAAGATGATTTCCACAAACCAATCATGTTAGAGTTGACTATTATTGAAAACTCAAATTCCACATAGCCAGATGTACAGTTACTTTGGGTTCAGTTATATGAATCATTTCATGCAACTTGGATAAATCTAAAGCCACAACTTCTTGGAAATGAAATGTAGCAAAATAACCAGATCACCATATTGGCTGAAATGGTTTATGAGAATAGCTGTAGTTAGGAATGTTTCCATCATACATATGAATAGATACATCATGAAATTGGAATCGACCCTTACAAGCTTCTCGTTGCTGCTTCCACTAGATCTTCTTCGCCTGATGTGATGGGAAGGCAAAGCAGTTATAGTGGAAGTAGCAAAAAGAAGCTAGGTAAGGGAATGCACTATATTGATTTTGTTTAGAAAAAGTACAAAAAGTATAATCCTGACTACAAAAGCAAAGCGCTTACTGTTCTACTAGCCCTCTTCCTCTGCACAATATCCTGCCTTTTAGGAAATGAACAGATTTGAAAAGGTATAAAAGCTCCAAAACTAATATCCTGAGAAACACGAATTGGATTTAGGCAACTAAATGGGTCAGCTGCCCAAGAAGCTGGCATTTCTTGCAATTGCCTAGGATAAAAAAGCAGGCTTCAGGTGATCAGGATCATTCCAAGGTAGGTCAAATGACAGAGGGTTCATTTGACAATGCTTTTTAGAGGGTATTTTTTGTTTTTCGGTGGTGATGTGACATAAAGGGAAAAGCAGTTTTGAATGTTTTGTGTTTTAAGTTGCTTGTTAATGCTTAAAAAGCATTAGCTAACGAGCCCTGAATGTTTAACTGCCAGGTGTGAAAGACCTTAAACATAGGTTATCCTCCAAGCCCATGACAACCACTTTACATGCTTGGACTTCTGAAATACGTACATGCATATATGGTTGGGTTATGCAGTACCGCGTTGTAGCCATTTTGATTTGTAGCTTTTGGCCCTTCGGGGATCAATGACCTCAAGAGCAGCAAGGAAACCCTTGTGGTAAGAAAAATCTTCAACTGTGCCGTCCATCCGTACCACTTCAAAGCAGCGCGTATTCTGATACTTATGGTGGCACCCAATCTGTAAAAGATGGGAGAAAGAATTATCACCAAACCGGCCAAGGAAAATATCCAATATAATCAAATCAAATCAAATATGTCATGGACATTAATAGTGACCACTTTATAAGCAGGGACTTTGGGCACAAATTCCCATCTTTTCAATCTTTAAATGATTTGCAGCCAAGCTGCAAACTTGAGCTGTATTCATTTCTTCATGAAATTATAGTCTAGCAAGAAATTAAGGTTTTTGAGTCTACGAGCACTTCATAAGCAACAGTTCAGGCTTTCTGTTGATCCTTTTTCCCTCACAAACACTTACTTCAGGTTCTATACTTCTGTGAACATAAAAAAAAAAAGTTTTTTTTTTTTTTTTTCATGGGTAATTAACACATGCACCCGGTAAAACTTGAACCCATGAACTCACCCTCCACCTTGCTATAAAGGGAGGAAGTACCATTTTGATAAAGTTAAAAAATAAAAAATAAAAAATAAAGTCACATCAATGAAAATAAGAAGAGATTTCAGGATAGAATACAACCATGTATAATATTAAAAAAAAAATCACATCAATGACAAAGCAATATGTACCAATTACAAAAGTCATGTTCATGCAACCAAAAGCCTTGGAAAAAGCAACTTATATTAATTTCCATTACAATGGTCTCCCTTTCAACTGATCAAACTCCAAGCATTGTACACCAAGACAAGTCCTCATCAAATCGTTTATGGAATAATTTATTATTGAAACCCTAATAATATAAGCATGATAATGTACTTATAAAAAATATAACTAAGAAAATGTGTTCAGAAATTTTTTACCAACAAATAATAAGTGGTTACAATGAAAACTTTGAAACTCATCATTCCGACATTATTTAAGTAAACATTACCAAATTTTCATATCTACACGTGAAAGAATGAAATAAAAAGTTTGATAAATAAAAGAAATGTCCTTCACAAGTATTTAAGCACAAGTTTCTAGCAGAGCACTGCCTTCAATTATTTTACACAAAACAATAAATCATCACCAA
Source organism: Betula pendula (assembly GCA_900184695.1). Taxonomy (NCBI): domain Eukaryota; kingdom Viridiplantae; phylum Streptophyta; class Magnoliopsida; order Fagales; family Betulaceae; genus Betula; species Betula pendula. The sequence goes on from FXXK01000279.1 coordinate 66,418, forward strand.
CAATGTTCGCTTCATGTGTAAACAATCATTTCAAATATATTGTTCTATACCAAATCTGCCAACAGCTGATATAAAGTTGAACACCGAGCAGTGCTGAAAAATCTTAAATGTTTAGCTGTAGTAGTTTTTGATACTGACATAAAGAAGCAGAGTTCTTTTCTTCACCCTTATAGGAATACAGTAAACACACACAGGAACCCATGCCTAATTCTCCTCTCCCTTATTTATGGAAGGAAAAGATGTCATTTCATCAAAGGACTAGTTGCTAAAAATAGCAGAAATTCATTAAAGGTTTGACCAACTAGCTTATTTCCTTTTTCTTCACATAACTTTGTATACCTTTATGTCCTGAGCTCCACTTCCAAGCTTTTCGTCCCTTCGAGGATGAAAATATAAAGCCACCATCACCGTTTTCTTGTCATTTTCATCTAAACTGTGATTGATGGGATACCTACAACCAAAACATATATGGTTCTATAAAATTCCACCCTCATAATTGAAAAAATAAATCATATATATACACAGAACTTAAATCGAGGAGGCCAAGGGCAACAAAAAAAGAAGGGGTAAACATCACATCATTCGCACAAGTATCATATTAATGTTGAAAAGAAAAACACCAAAAAATAACACTGCTTGCTACTAATATCAGGTATGACCCTTGCGCATGCATTCTAAAAAACCTATACGCACAGAAGAGCATATCAACATAGAAATTCCCACTACAGTTTCAGATAATGCCACCAATAGCTAAAGATAATCAGTCAAAATTCAAATAGAGAACTTCCTGGGAGTACAGCTTATTCTTTTTCATTTTATTGGTAAGTTACAGATGCACTAATGAGCATTGAACCCATGAACTCATCTTCTATCTTGTTCTAAGTGGAAGGTGCTATTTGAGCTAAAACTTATTGGACTAGTAGCATATTCTTAGTAACTCAAGGTAAACATAAACTAGTTAGATTGTGCTACAGAGGAATGTCGTTCAGCTTGCATGTTGGCAAGAAAAGTTTCATCGTCATGAGTATATAAAGATTTGGAATTCATTTCCCTTGATGGCGTTGTGCTTCCTCAACATTCAATCAAATCTTTATTTTTGAGACCAGTATGATTGGCTGACAGCCTTAGGCAGTGTCAATTCCAGGTCTCTTTTTGAATTTGAAGACTTATTCACCAAACCCATCTCTCATTAGTGAAAGCTACCTACCTCATTTTGCTGAAGCTCTGCCAGTATGGACTGTGCTCCTTTTTAGTGTCTCTCTATTCGCTGAACACTTCCCAACCCTAGACACTCTAAGATCCTTTTTCAAATCAAACCTACCCCCATTTCAAGTCAAAAGATGGATAAATAAACACATCTCATTGCACTGATCAGGAGTGTTCGTAGTGACTGGGGGTAAGATCTTCTGAACTTCAGATTGTAATTCTTTAGGAGCAGTTCTAATACACTCCCTGTGTACTTGAGCTTTCTCCTCTTCCTACCAAATTTAATCTTTTTAAAACATAATCGAAGGTAGCACCTTAAAACCAAAACAAAAGATATTAAGACATTACTGACCTCTTTCCTGGACAACACAAAAGAGGGCACATCTCAAGGAAACCCATGGCATTATCATTGGACTTACTAATCATGTATTATTTTCATCCTGTCTTAGTTAAACTGAACTCCCATCCTCCAGATCAAATAATATTTTTATAACACTTTAATGCCCTTTACTGATGGTAAGAACTCTCTAAGACGTCAGTGACTTGAATTTATGTATAAAAATAGATACAGAATTTTTGTTTACTAAAACGATTTTTCAATATGCGAGTCTTACAAGGTGATGCCATGAAAGTTGAAAAACACAAACATGGTTTTAGTTTAGAGTCCCATAGAGCTAGGAAGATGGATAATGACGAGTAAAGGAGTATTGAGAAAAAATGATGACTCGGATATTATTAAGGAGCCACTTAGCGTAGCATGAGAGAATGCAATACGATATACAAGGCTAAAAAAGAGGAGAACCATTGGAGGTCTTAACTTACTTGTGTAATATAATCCTTGATGCCTGGGACAGCTTCAGAATATCATTTGCTGTCAAAAAACTTCTTAAGAGTGTTTTCGATATTTCAGACTTTTTAAGTACTTTCGGAACAAGATCACCATGCTTGTAGACAAACTGAGCATCACATTTGTCAGGCATACTTTTGTGTATAACTGGTGTTTTGATCAGTATATTCTGTTCATCAGAAATAATTTTGCTGCCCCACAGATTATAAACATCTACAGGCTTCAAAACCTCGTGCCCCTGATTAATGGGACCGAAAGGATTAGATCATTGGAAGACAAAATGCAATGGCAATATAGGCATGATTAAAAGTATAAAAATCCTAGAGTTAGTTGAGTTTCACTTTGTATATTTGTATACTGAAGAAGATTGATCAGTTTAAGGACAGGGATGCAAGAGAAAAAAGCCTTAAAAGGTATTACCGCAACTTGATTTTAATACAAGCATTGAATAAAAATCAACATGCCACAACTTCTCAAATTTATCTCAAAAGAGCTTACTGAAGCATTGGATCCACATAACTCCGCAGTTAAACATGCTTATAACCTACTGGGAAGTCCTTGTCTACCATCCTAGTAAAGCACAAAAAAAAAGGAAGAAGAACAACACATTATCTACCTTCCCAGAGTATAGAATATCAAAGTGGCCACCAGTCCCTGTAGGAGCAACCTTTCCCCATGCCAATGCATCAAGGTTACCCTTAAGATCATCCACAACACCAGCCTTAGCAGCTTTAATAAAGCACGCACCAGGGCTCTGCACAAGTGACAGAACACAACACATAATTTCTTTAATTTGAAAAGTCAAAGCAATACCAAATTAAAGTCAAACGTATATGAGAACTAACAGAGAAACACGCTTGCATAAAGGGTGACGAGACAGATGCATGTGCTCTATGTTGTGCAATGCCTTTTGCATTCAAGCCAACAAACTCTCCTGTAGCTGATAGACTATCGGCAACAAGCAGCAAATGCTGAGGAAGTATAGACTTCCCAGTATCAGATATTGCAGATTCCAGCCTCTGTGCATGAAAAGGCATAGCAGTAGTTAAAAATAAGTAACAGTTGCCAGGAACTTTGAATGCAACTCCCATCCCCCAGGGGGGTACCCAGAAGAAACAAAATTTAGTTGAGAGAACGCACATTGAGAAAATATTTCCACCCAGCATCTATTCCATAGGCGAAACAGAAATCATGAACATTATCTGGATGACTACGTGACCAATCGATCATATCCATTATTTGTAGACAGTCATTCTTAAGTAAACTCCAGAGATTTGTTCTATAAGAGTCTCCTGACATAGAAACCCTCAAGTATAGTTCACCACAAGAACTACGATGACAACTTGATAGATTAGGCCCATTATGCCACAAAATGTCCACCTTCTTGATCTCATGGTAACCTACAGAACATTTTAGGAAATTCAGTAATTAGAATAAATAAGTCATATCAAGCATAAATGACACATTCAGCAAACAAAAATAAGTAGTCTAATCAATAGAAATGGAAACACTGAAGCCGGACTAAAGAGATGCCCTAATTCACTACCAACCTTTAACAACAGCCCCAAGAAGGAAAGGTATGACTGAGTGTCGAACTGTATCCAATGGTAAAGAAGAATTCTTGGAGATCTCAGCTATTGTGACATTGATGCAAAATGTTTCATTATTTTCCTTCTGTGTTTCAGCTACAGAACAACACCTGCCATTTAAGCAACCAAGTCAAAAAGGAAAGAAGAGCTCAAGGTAAAATTTCATTGCACCTGCTCATGGTGAAATATTTGCCTCAGATGTGTGAGAAATTGTACATGCGGAACATGTTTAAAACTGCTTCTAGCGAATGTCTTCCATGAGTTCTTTTCATTATTTATAATTTGATATATTCAAATTTTAAGTTTTTGTCATTTAAGCCTAACAAAAATAAATACTTTATTAAGTTTATGTAATGTAATAATATTTAAGAGATCAAACAAACCACATGAAAATAATAAGCAAATGATAAATAGGAAGTAATGATATATTTTACAGGTTTTGACTGGGCTAAAGTAACAATAAAAGTTTGCATTGTAACCAACTATTTTCAATCCTCACTTTTACAAAATGTGGACTCAGGTAAGATATTTATGTAGTGTATGAATTTGATTGAATAGTGTGTGACCAAGAACAATCATTTGCATGATTGTTAGCTGTATATTTTCAAGATATTAAGTACTTCCTATATATAAGTTATTCGGGTGGTTGATTATTTGCTTGCCGGTGGACTAGGGCTCGATCCGAAAGTGTTGTTGTGTAGAACATGGTGCCTCCTTGCCTCATGTGGTGCTTTTGGAGGGAACGAAATGATAGATATTTTGAAGATCAAGAAATGACACTAGAGGAGCTCAAGTCTTTCTTGGACAGCTGCTTATTTAGCTCCCTTAGTGATTAACTATTCAGAGTTTCTTATTCATTTTTCTTCTCCTACTTAGGCAGTCCTTTTGTATACTTCCTATATACCAGGGTTGCGCTTTTGCACTTTTAATATAATTTATCTTACTTATAAAAATATATATATATATATATATAAGTTAGCATAGTCTTGTGTAAAATTTTTTTTGGGACTTGTTTAGCATTGCCCATTTTAAGGACGCTGCAGTAGCGGGACCATTTGGAGCTTTCTAGTGCCTTTCACCAATGGAATATTAACTTTCTCGGAGCGGCACATGATTGAAAAATGGATCACTTTACTTCACTCTTCACTTTGTTGTATTCCATTAGAGTGAGAAACTCTGTTGGATTCCTTCCAAGAGAGGGTTGTTTAATGTTAGATTTTACTATAAGGTTTTTGTTTCCCATGATATCACTCTTCATTGGAGGAGTATTTGGCGGAATAAGGCTTCCTTGAGAGTAGCTTTCTTTGCATGGCCAACTGCCTTATGAAAAATCCTTACCATGAACAACCTAAGAAAACGACATATTATTGTTGTTGAGTGGTGTTGTATATATAAAAAGAATTGGGAGTCAGTAGACCATCTTCTACTCTATTGAGATCACAAAGGCTCTTTGGAATTATATCTTCAGCAATGTAGGGCTGGTTTGGGTTATGTCTAGAAGGGTGGTAAATCTCTTTGCCTGTTAGAGAGTGCCACGGGGTAGGTTTCGACTTGATGCAGTTTGGAAGATGATTCCACCTTGCCTTATGTGGTGTCTATGGAGGAAATAAATGGTCATACCTTTGAGGACCACGGGAGGACCTTAAATTAAAGGATTTCGTCTTTAAGACTCTTTCTTTGGGATGCGGCCTCGGATTATTGTTTTTCGAATTTTCATGCTTTTTTTGATCTCTTCTCTACAACTTGCTAGGCTTCTCTATTGTACACTTCTTATGTACCTTGGGTTGCGCATTTGCGCTTTTTAATGAATTTGCGAGTTATTAATAAAAATTAATTTTTTTTATAAATAATCAAAATATTATTGAAAAACACAATGGCGCAACCAGGTACACATGAAGTATACAAGAGAAGACACCTAATTAGAAGAGAAAAAAGAACAAGAAATTTTTTAATGATATTTTGTTGTAATAAAGGATGGTTGTAAGCTATCAAGCTTAAAGCATTTGTTAATCTTGATTAGAACCAAATTTTTTTTTTTTTAAAAAAAAAAGACAATAAAATCATCTAAGAAAAAAAAAAAACTCAGTGTTATTAAGATATAGAACTAATTAGTTATGTCTAACTTCAAGGCCTTAGTTGTTGTAACAACAACTTATAGTGGAAAGATTCTAATTAATAAGTAAACTAGTCTTTTGTTAACAAAAAAACGAACACATGGTCATATTACTGTATAGAAAGCCTTCACACTTTTGTAAACCATAGTCATATTTCATATGAAAACATGAAACAAAAAGAGAGAGAGAGAGAGAGCTGTTTGGTGCAACAGGTTGCAACCCCAATTCGGTGACCCAACCAATATGCATAGATAGATGTGAGTGTGTATTATATCAAAATCTCAACAAATTTGAGCACGATGCTGACAGCATGGACTTTCACAAGTACGTATTATTAAAAAAATTAACCTTGAAGCACCAGCGCAAAATGGATCTTGAAAAAGCAAAGGATCAAAAGTTTCACTTTAAGACATCTAAAGCAACCGAGCGAATAGAACTACTCATAGCGAGTGTTGCAGCTACATTCCATGACCTAGCACTAAAATTCAAATGCATGACTCACTTCAGTTAAAAAGGAGGCCTTCCTCTAGGCATTTTGTTCAATGATGCTTTCTCCTGGGATCCATAGTTGAGAGGTATGTTATTCAGCTCAGTTATTGTCACATGCTTTTACATATAACACAGCTCTGCAGCATTTTGTTCTAAATAAATTCTCATTTTAATCTGTTCAAATTCATAATTTAATTATTGTCTATATCCAGATAAAAAATAATCATAGGATTAGATAACAAATTTACACATTCTCAAGCAAGTTAATACCATATTCACTAGTTCTAAGAAATTATAGATATTGAATACCATTTAAAAAGAAAGAAAAATTTTATATTATAGGTATTATAGTTTGAAACAGGAATACATTCTTTCTATATGCTTGTCATTTATTTTAGATATTAATTGGTTCGTGTTAACATGTGACATTACTCATAAAGGTAACCATATTATTTTCAAACAATTATCATGTTATTAGTTTTGACGAATTTCAATTTCCTGTAGAGAAAGAATGTATTCCTGTTTCAAACTAAACATTCGGTGAATATACTGTAAATCCCCCTTTATAACTGTTAACTAAATTGTTTATTCACACAAAAGAAGCAGCTTACTTGCTTGTTATTTGCACGTTGGAAAGATTCAATTTTGACTCTGTTCTGGAAGAGTTACACCTCATGTAGAGGGAATTGATGATTGAATGCACTTTTAGTCCTCTTCTCCTCACAATTTCCTGAAAGTACACATATTTATACCAGATAATACGGGAGTTGCATTACTGTAGAAAAAATATAAATTTCCAAATTGTACTACCTTGCATATATGAAAATGGCAAACCCAAGGACTGAAATGCATCTTGCTACAAGTCTGTGGGGAAAAGCTAACACCCACAGAACAGATAAATTAATATCAAAAGGAAAACAAGAAAAATGGACCCATTGTTAAAGTAAAACATGAAACAGGAGTTGAGAAAATAAGAGAGAATTGAAAACTAACATTATCATGACAGTAGACACAATATCTGAAAATATTAGTCTCTCCAAATGATTCTTAACTTCTAAGGCTCCATACTCGAACCCATGCCTCCGTCTTCCAAGTTTCTTGGACAAAAACACTGACATAGTTCTGTCAGCATTACGTTTTTTCGAACCAGACTCCAGAACATTCTGTACCATTAAATCAGAACATAAAAGTATAGTCAAGAATTCTCAAAAGGACACAATATTTAATGCATTTAATCAGCAAAAACATCACCTACCACTCTTTGAGGATTCAATTAACCCATATATGCATACAAGATAGCACATAACCAACGTAATGGAAGTCCATGGACATGCCATGCCCTACTTCCACAGAAAATAAAAAACAATGATCTACTAGACCATGAGCTCCACAGACCAGTGACCAAGTCACGTAAATTTTTGGTAACTATAATAAGGCATGAAGATTAAAAGGACATTGGTATGCAAATTTTGTAGAGCAGTTAGACTACCTGATAAAATGAGATAAGTTGATTATGATCGACTCATTTTAAAAAAATTGGGCAAAAAATAGTTGCAGCAAATCATTTTAGTTTCTTAATTACCTTTAAATGTTTTAATTACATCAAGGAACTCAAAAGGTTTACCCATGTAAGGGCATAAAATCAGGTAGTTCCAATTTTATTTTCATTCATCTCTTGAGATTTTATGGCCTCTTCTATTAAAGCATGTGTCTTCCCAGCGGAAAAACACCTTGCCTTTTCTATTTACTATGGACCACTCAAATATATTAGGTTCTAATTCGGTAAGTTTGGTGCTTTGCTTTAGATAGAATAAGACACTAATTTTGAGGCTCAAAATTTAACATTCAACAACAGCCGCGCATACCTGACTGTCTACTCCTTACCTCAAAATTTATCAATCTGGAAATTTGATTGAAAAAGCACTATGCTTGGAAGAAAAAGTAAAAATTGGAGCTGTCTGGAAGTCTGCCTATGAACTCTTGTTTCTAAATCATTCTAAAGGGCTTCTATTAGTAGAGCAAAACCCTAAGGGACTTCCATAGAACTTGTTAGCTCATTTTCAATTGTGTCTATTGGCAAAGTGAGATGCCTTACAGGATTTAGTGAGTAGAACATCATAGAGCTCAGGGGGGAAAAAAGAGTAGGTCATTGTAGAGATAACTGTATGCAACCACAATTTGAGTAACCAACCAAGTCCACATACTCAATGTTTCAGCATTGGCTGAATTTTGGCACCCTACTACATGTTAGATTCAAAGAATTGTACTGACAAAACTATGCCACATATTTAAAGGCAAGAAAACTTAAATCTTAAAAAATACGTAAGACACATGGGGAAACTAAAAAGAGGCACAAAGAATGAAAAATAGTCTATGGGAGTGTTAACCAAGAATTGGTTCTGAGAAATTTGATTGTCCAGGTTTTAATTACTATGCTAAGAAGTATATTTCATTGTCGTCCATATCTTGGTCAAGGAAATACCTCAAGTGTCTTCACCAATCTGAAAAAGAGATCAGAAATATATTTTGGAGAATGGAGAATATATATGTAAAAATATCAAACAAGGAGTTGGAGCATCATGAGAAATTACGGCTGGTAGGACACTCGTCTTCATGGTAAATTGTTTCCTTTGTGAAGCAGGGGAAGGGCATCATTAACTAAAAGTAGATTCATTGAAGTGCATTGGTTGAAGTGTAATTTTACAGAATTCATAAACATGATTCTGCCAAATCGACAATTGACTTGCACACGTTTTGCTAATGCTATTGCAGGTTATCTCAGATATTTCCCTAGAACAAGAAGACACGGAAACCATACTTGAACTGTTGCACAAGGAGAGAGAGAGAGAGAGAGAGAGAGAGAGAGAACACCTTCAGATTCAGGAGTGGAGAAGTTTCAAGTAGGCTGATTGGTTGATCCAAAGCACTGTATGCGGCTTCTGAAATGGCAGAAGCAGAAAATGAACCAACAGGCTGGCCACCTATCCCATCATGAGCATCAACACTCCCACCAAACAAGTCGTGAGGGCTGCTGTCTGGAGTAGATGCATCCTTCTTACTATCATAAGAGAACTGAATAAGCTGATTACCATATGCATTTCTCACCGTTCCATCATATGCAGTGTACAAATCACGCATTAAGAACATAAGCCTTCGGTTCAATGTCCCAGGTAAATCAGCATTGTCACTGAAAGAACTATCTCGACTTGTGACTGAATGAACAAAACATTCTAAAGGATTCAAGCCCGTCAGAAAAGAATTCTCAACAACGGCATATGGGATGTAAGACCGAGCATGTTCGGGAGTATCATCAACCTTCCGGGCTGAACCAAGTGTTTTTTGATTATTCCAAGCAGCACAAGAGAGTTGGTGGGGAATTCTAAATGATAGTCGAACAAGTGAATGTTGCAAGCCAAGACACATGCTATGCTGGACCAATTTCAGCAAATTACCCTTGCTTCCAGCCTTAAACATAGTCAGCAAGGAGTTGTCCCTACCTGCATACTTGTAGACTAAATTTTGAATATCCCGAAACACTTGCTTGAAAGCATCAACAGAAGCTTGACTGAGAGCAGCAGATTTTTGCTTCTCAAAGCACAAGTGCTCCACATCAAGAACCATAGCATTCTCCTCACCACCTTCGACGAGAAAATCACGACAAGAATTCAACATCAACTGTTTAAAATTACATGTCTGGTCTGCTTCTTGTAACCCACAAAGGATTTCATCCATCATGTTTTTCCACGAGCATGAGTCAGAGGAGAGGTATAAGTCCAAAAGTGAAACACTCAAGCCCCTCATTGACAACCACTCACAGAGAACTTCCTGCGCAGTATACAAGAAGTCAAGTACCTTACCCTCGCAATGTTTTACAAGACTCTGAAAAAGGTTGTTACTGTTGTCACGCAGCCAAAAAGATCCTTCAGAAGATAAAAGCTCTCCATTACTAATGTAAACACCATTTGAAGGAAAAGCATAATCAAACCCTTGAGGCAGAAGCATGCTGAATAGTTGCTTGCCAGTCCAAACAACACCATTAAGGGAAGGAACTTTGACAATTGCTGGTGATAGAAGTTGATTAGGGCAAAACATTTGCAGCTGCTGCATTTGGAAAAGGTTCAACAGAACCCCATCCTCCATGACCAAATGAGCAGCAGTTAAACTATCATGACTAAGTGAGAGCAAGTTCCTACCACTCTGCCCATTAATTAACTGCCTATCTAAAGCAACAAGCTCACTAAGTTCAACTCTAGCATCAATTGATTGAGGAATATAGCCATGAAGGCAATCACCATCAAAATCCCCACGAAAAGGAGAACAACAAAGTGGGTTTATAGAAAGAACTGAAGTTACTGGCAGGATCTTAACATGTAGAGCAATAAGGGAGTGTTTATGTATAGAAGGAGGTCTGTTTATCAACACAATATCCCCATCATTCAGAGGCCTATATATAGTGTCCCCAATTTGGAGTTCAGAAATACGACGCACACGAACCAAAATACCTTTTCTACGCACATAAACCTCTCCCTTTTCAATGAAACATAGTCTACAGCAATCACTCAACTTATCAAAGTTCCACCTGTTCAAATGCTCAGAAATTTGCAACCTCTCTGCAACATGACATGGTATACCAATTTCACTAAGCTTGATACGTGGATCACCAACAACAACCATACGGAAACAGTGATCACTTCGCTTCCCAAGAACAACATCTTTCATCCATCTCAACCCAGAAGAGTGTGAAGGATCTGCCCCTTTTGTTTGCTGGGCATATACCAAATCTTTATTTGATGACACATCTGAGCTTAACTGCATATCAAAAGTATATAATAAGCAAAATGAATAATGATCCACAAAAAACTGACTCGAATGCTGGAAGAAATCAAGGCTGTGCAGCTTGCCTTTGAAATTTTCAGGCAGTCCAGAGCACGAGAACCCAACTCATTAGCTATCCCCCTAAAATCAACCAGCTTCTTGTATGCCCTGGTCCGTTCATCCTGCAATGCTTAATCAGGTAGAATCAGCACTAGAAAAAAACCATAAATTCTACAAGATTATGTGAGATTGGCCATCCATATCAAGACAAGGAGGGCAGCGAAAGAGAGAATTCTTACAAAGATCAATCGCTGTCCATTAGAAAATGCATGTGTAACTTCAGTCACACGATGACAATTTGGTGTAACAGGAAAACAGTTAAGAAAAAGTGAATCTGTCCTCAAAACAAACTTGTTGATCAACTTTGGATCAATATCATCCAACAAATAACGGACCTGAAAACCAAAAATAAGGCATCATAAAAGAGGGGACATCATAGACCATCAAGTTAGCATAAGAACTAGAAGAATGACTGACTGTGACAACCATTAGAACAAACTCAAACAAACAGCTCAGTAATTTTGAACAGAATTGGTGAACTGAACAAAGCATGGTCTGTAAAAAAATGAAGATTAGAAAAGATGGTAAAAGTGTTGTAGTGAATATGGTGTGTGATTCTCTTCATTGGTGCAGTTTTGGCCTAGTTACTTACTACTAAAAGTACCTTTAGGCTTAGTAAATTTTCCTAATCAGTATGGGATCATTGCAAAAGTTACTAGACCATACATTAACTACTTTTCTCTTATACCACTTGCCAGAGGATTTAGTTACACTTCTAGAAGCTACAGCACTGAGGAATGGTCTCTTGGTAGGAAAAAAATAAGAATTATAGGCATTGCATATTGAAAGAGATACATTATGGATTGTATCATGAGAAAGCAAAACATCCCTCGGAAAATAAATAGCCTTCCCTTACGTTGTTTTTGTCTAGAAGCAAATTTGGAAAGGAAGAAGAAACAATTGTCTGGAAGAGAATAACAGAGAAGGCAGAAACCTACAAAACTTGATTTGGATTCCATGGCCTTTCACAAAATGCTTTAGAAGACATACTACTTTCAATATGATAAAAAATGAAAAAGCAATTAACTGTCACTAATAATTGTTAGAAGAGGGCTACCACACATCTTATTATATAGGTTTAGAGAAATATAACAATGACCAAAATACTCACAAACCCCAATAACTCTTCTAACAATAATAAACTTCATTCCTTCTGGGTTTCCACAAAGAAAATACAACTAACCATTGATTCCCTGCATTTAGTTTTCAACTCTGCATGTCAACACAAAGTTCATAATCATTTTTTTAAAGTAATTTCATTATCATTAATTAAGCACAAAGGGGTGCAACCCTAGTACAGAGGGAATATTATAGTTTGTATGTGATAGAAATAGATAGGGTTAGTAGTGGAGAAGGCTAGGGAAGGGAGGAGTCAGCACATGAACCCCAGATTTCCACTTTTATAATCCTCCCTATTCAATATTATGAATATTAAATAGATTCTTTTTTTTTTCTTAATATCTCAGTTTAAAAATGGGCAATTTTACAACATGCACGTCCAGAGAAATATGCATGTGTTTGTATGTGTGTATATGATAGCATTTCGTAGTTTGATAAATGGTCAAATGAAAATGGTTTCCAAATAACTATTCAGGAATGCAATTTTAAAACAACATATAATCATGCACTAATCACATTAATTCAAATGATCAAATAAGGTTGCAGAATTGAGACATCTATATTGGAAGGCCATGTTACCTGGGCATGTGATAGAACCCTTCTGTTTGGTTTCAAACAGCTTTCTTCTTGCTGTTCATCTTTTGGAATAAAATCCCAAAAATCAGCAGGCAAACCCCTAAAACTTTTCTTCTGAAACTTCTTTGGCAACTTTTCATTTAGCTCAGCTATAATCGCACTATTTCTAAAGAGTTCCTTAGAGGAAACTTTAAATTTCACTGTTGGATACCACTCTACTGACTTTCCCTGTTTATGGAAGCATGATTTTAAAATCACAGAGGCTCGAAAAGAAAGAAAATTAATAAGAGCATCGCAAACTTACAATACAATATTTGCAACTCTTAGGTTGAGGATAGCTAGATACTGAATCCCCACCCTGCCACATGCATAATAAGGCGAACATAAAACACCATCAACAACAAGTAGACGACTAGGAAACATGCATTTATCTAAAGATCAAAGTTGCCCACGTTACAATCCACAAAGAAGAGGTATACATGTAATGATAACTTGTAACCAAGAACTTTATCATCCACAATAGATCTACACAAATACAAGAATTTTAGACAGTGAAGATGATGTATAATATTAGAAACTTTAATGAACTTCCCTCAATAAGCTAACGTATGTTCCTGAATTGCTTTTGAGTAGAACTGACAATATTTTACACGACCCACAAACCCGACACGAAGATATAGGATTAGGGTTTAGGTTAAATAGGTTCGGATTATAAACGGGTTAGCTTGTTTGATAAACGTGGCAACTGGGTCAACCCGCTTGACTCGTGGGTGACCCGTCTGACCCAATTTTTTTTCTTCATTTTTTATTTTTGAGTAAAATATAAAAAGTTAGTTGTGTCAAGTTCGAATTTGGGTCTACCCGACTCGACTCACTAAACAGGTCAAACATGTCGGTGTCAGGTCAGGTCAACCCGACTCAACTCACTAAATAGGTCAAACGTGTCGAATTGACATGACACTACTCATTAACTAAACGGGTTGGTGGGTCGGGTCGTGTTACCCGTTAAATTAGCGTGTCAAGTTCGGGATTATTGGGTTGACCCATTTAGCTAATTGTGTTGGGTTCAGTTTAATCCTAAACAGGTTGGCATGTCAAACGGGTCAACCCGACCCTGACCCGTGAACCCGTTTTGCCAGCCCTACTTTTGAGTGGATGAAAGCGACGGAGGTTCAAAGATTTCCTCTCCATCAAATTCTTTGACATTTTGAATTTTAAATTGTGAGTTATTAGGGGGCCTTTGGGATATTTTTTATGTACTTGAGTTGTACGCTTTTTTCTTGTGTTATAATAAACATAATTATTAGGGGGAAAAAAAAAAGATTCCTTTACCAGACAATTGAAACAATTCCATACTTAAGATAGGCAGATGCAGTTTGCACAAAGGTCAACACCAGATTTACACAAAATCTTCTGGAACAGATGCTCTCATGTTGACATCGATGCTGACACAGCTAACTTTAACCCAGTTAACACTAGATACTATGAGTGCTTGCGAAAAAAGTTCAGAATAGAAAAGAAATCAATAAGAAACTTTGATTGCAAATTTAACGCATTCCATGCTTTATTATATAAATAAATCTAGCCACATTCTCATACAGTGGAAATTTTTTTTACTTGCACAACAAACAACAGTTCTATTGTTCAGCACAAGGAGTGAGGTACCTGACCTTGACCTTTACTTCTTGCCTGACAGATTTACATCCAGGGCAAATTCTGTTCAAAATCTTTACAACTTCCGATATATAATAAGGATGGAGTATGGTGAATGGAAATTTGATAACCCCAAAATGACCTTGAAAATCAATAATAGTAAATGTTTAGAACATTTTCCAGTAAAAGTACACAGAAGAGGAACCAATCATGTAACATATATTCAATATCACATGCCCATCATACCTTCGCAGTATTTTAAATCTTGGGCACCACATGTGGAGCATTGTGAAGAGGGATTTGGGAGTCCCAACTTAGGATCGGTGACCTCACTGACTGCATCAATCGCTATAACAGATATCTTCTCCTGTTACAGTATGACAATGTTAAAAAGGTTCATTGATTTTGTAAAAAACATATCCCAACACTTTGAAATCATCAAACTAATTAATCCCTAAAAGATAACTGGAGAGACCAGTTATTTCAATTCCATGTGCTAATAAGACTGAAATATGTTCTTAAAAGCATCATTTTTAAGAAGTTACCATATACATGAAGAAAACAGTTGACAGTGACAGTGACAGAACATGAGTTAAAGAGCCTGAAAATTACAATATATCTGTAGAAAAATGACACAAAGTAAAAGCATATACTAATTACTAATGATATCATGAGTGTAGCAGATACAACAAGTTAATGTGTAGCTGGTTTTCTCTTATTTCTTTAAATTTAATTTGAAGAAATAGCATCCAAAATTAAAAGAGGCATGAAAAAACACTCATATAGCTAGAGAGCAGAGGAGAAGCTCTCCCCCCTCTCCCTCGTCCGTGAGAGTTTTCCACCTCTAAGTGAGAGCTCCTTCCCTTGTGTGGCCAGGGAGAAGGTAAGAGCTTCGCCTTCTCCCTCAATCCCCGCCCCCTGCTTCCCCCCACCCCCCACGCCTCATCCGCCACCCCCTTCGTCTAAGGGCCACCCCACCACTTCCACAGGGCTCAAGTCCACTTCCCACTCCCCCTTCCTCCACATGTGTAACCCACACTGGCTGTAGCACGTGTGGGCTACCATGCGCTGCCCTCCTTTTATGCCACATGCAGCAAATTCTCAGCTCTCTTGTACATCATCGCCCTCTTCCGCTTCCTCTACCTCTCCATCGTCAATGCCCCATTGATGCCTATGGAAACTACCAAATCCAAATCCAATGTCTCCTAAGCGTTAACCGCCCGACATCAGAGTAGGATTCCCCTTCAGTGGCTTCAGTCCAGTCGTTTTTAGTGCAATCTTCCCTGTTGTGGCTTCCAACTTTTCTTGCCACTGCTGCAAGTGTCTCTCAACAACCCATCCTTAGGACTGCTACAAATATCGCCTTTTTTCTTGGCCTACGAGTCGAGAAGCTACTGGACCGGGTCAATTCTTTGGCCCATTCCCAGATTTTTTTAAATGTTTTTTAGGCCATTGTTTCAATTGAACTAGGGTGATTGTTGGGACCCCATGTGTATCTCTTTGTTTGTTTTATGAAATCTCATCTTTCTTTGGAATAGAATAGATATGCATATAGACATAGAGAGGAGATAGGGGGGGAGCGGAGGAGAAACAACATTATCTAGAATACGTTTTTTTTATGAATAACATTAAAAGTCATTTAATGATCTTTCATGGAAAAGCCACTATTAAACTGAATGCATCATCAACAGACAGAAGACAGCATTATTGACTCAAAGAATGCTTGAATAGGAAAATAAATAGAATTTTAGGCAATCGTTTACAAAGACGAGAACTTCCCAACAAACAAATGCCACAATTTGGCATATTTGGGTATGAGAAACCACAATTATGTGATTAAAAAAAAAAAGATAAGTGTGATTAAAAAAAAAAAAGTGGGATAGTGGCAATACAAAAAATAAAGTTATTAACAACACCATGGGACATAAAGGAAGTTAAGCATTAGTATATTATCTAATACACCCACGTCAAACAAAAGCTAAAACACAAAAAGAAAAAAAAAATTTATTAAAGACACCAAGGGCAAGGGACAAACATGAAGTTCGTTATTAGTATTTACGATAATGCAGCCAGATCAAAGAACCATCAAAATACCAAAGTTTCTTCAAAAAGTCACTAGCCTCTGTCTCCACCACCCACATTATAGGAAACAGAAGAAAGTGTCTTTTCATTTTACTCATTAAAAGGAAAATTACAACTAGAATGTGCCCTAAATTTCCAGAAATCTAAATTCCTCACCCTCGAAAGCCATTTATTTCATTCCCAACCAAAGGCACCAAAATAAACATTTATCTGCCTGTTTATATAAAAATTGTATAAAGTAACATCAAGCTAATCAAATTCACAAAAACCTGAACCTGTACTCATGTTTGATTCTTCAAACCCAACCTCACCCCAAAATTAGCTTCAACCCCAATCTTCACCCATAAATGAGGGTTGAGCAAGTAAATTAATTAACGCAACCCACTGCCATCCCTAATTACAAATATTCACCATTTTTTATTTATTTAGTACTGGCAGCTACTGGTTCGCAAGGCATTCAATTCACATTGATAAGTGAAGCATCCAAACCACACACTACAAGAATGAATTGGTATCAATGTAATTAATAAGTTCAATAAACAAAAATGGTACATATAGGTATACCAGAAGATCCATGAGTTACAATCTGAAATTAAGGAGTTCAACTAAAAAAGAAAAAACTAGCACTGGAGCGCCACCAAATAAACAACCAATTAAAAGTACTTACTATATCTGTCTCAGTAGAAAAATGAAAACTTATGCCAGTGAGCAGACCAGGTGGCACTTGTTGCTCTTGTTGCTCTTTATGCAAGTCATAGTCCATGGGACTCATATGGCAACAAATCCAACAGCCTAAATAGCAAACCATAAGCGTTAAAATAAGAAAGGCTGAACAAAACTTGATATCTGCCATGAAAAGCATGCTAAGGAGTAAAATGAAAGGCATAAAAAAAAACACACAAATGCCTCTCCTTTACCAACAAAGTTTACTAGCATGGCATGCCCAAGTACATGTGCCCAAAGTAAATTAAACCACCGATTAATCAATCTTGGATGCCTCAGAAAAATACTAAGATTAAACTGGAAAATTTATAGGAGGCATAAAGTAACTTCTGACATATTAGTGTAGACATATGAAAGCGAAATTCAATCAAAACCTGTCACATATGCTTATCAAGAATGTATGCTATCTTAACTGGTAAAGTCTTTGTAGGCAGCACTACAGGCCTGATATCAAGTCTTCCAAGAGCTCATACAACTACTTCACTAACTTGACAGCCAAAAAGGTTTAGGGCAAAGGAATAAAACATGCTTATAAGTGAACATATGGAACAGTTCAAAAGAATCTAAAAAAGCAATGAGATTAATGACAATGGTAAACGAAGAAAAACCGTTCTCAAAATATTGCAGAATTTACCAATTCTTTTGTTCACAAGAAACTTAGCTTATTTTACCCCTAATTAAGGTCTTCACTATTTATTGGAATCATTTCATAGCTCCCTAACTTTTGTTGTGAATCACACAGCTTACATCTCTTACCCCTCAGCAAGAAAATGCTCAACCATATTGTCTAAGGTCCTCTGTTAATATGAGCTCATACAGAAAGTGAATGAATAGCTTAAAAATCTCTCCTAACATAGTATTTTAGAATATGAAGTTCAGAATCTCCCAACAAATTAGAGAACTTTTTTAAGAGGGAAGGCAAAATAATGGGCAAAGATTTTCTTGTAGCATATGGAACAAAAAAAATTAGCAAGCAGAAATTTCAGGTATCTTTTAAAAACAGGTATCTTGGGGATGAGTTCAAATTTCATTTAGTGAATTGGGAGATAATTTGTAGTCCATTAAAAACAAGTGGTTTGGGGGTTAGAAATTTGTTACAATTCAATCGAACTCTTTTGGGGAAGTGGTTGTGGCGGTATGCTATAGATAGAGATGCTTTGTGGAGATTGGTGGTTGCCGCTAAGTATAATAGTTTAAGGGGTGGTTGGATCGCATGGTGTGGGTGTTTGGAAGCATATTAGGAGGGGCTGGGATGAGTTCTCAACTTTTTCCCATTTTGACGTGGGTCTTGGGTCTAAAGTTAGCTTTTGGCATGATCTGTGGTGTGGGGACGGGCTTTTGAAGATTTCTTATCCCCCTCTTTTTAGTATTGCTCAACAAGCAGATGCGTAGGTGGCGGATCACATGCAGTATCAAGATGGGAGACTGCAGTGGGATATTATTTTTATGAGATCAATTCAGGATTGGGAGATGGAGATAGTCTTATCTTTTTTTGAGCATTTGTATTCTCTCACATTCAGGCAGGGAGAGGATGATAGGATGGTTTGGAGCCTTTCCAAAAGAGGTATTTTTGAGGTTAAGTCTTTTTATACAAGGCTTATTACCCGGGGACGTCTGCTTTTTCCATGGAAAAGTATTTGGCGAGTTAAAGCTCCTACGAGGGTGACATTTTTTGTGTGGACAGTAGCGCTTGAGAAAATTTTGACTATGGATAATTTGCGTAAGCGAAATGTTATGGTGGTAGAGTGGTGTTGTTTGTGTAAGAAGAGTGAAAAATCTATTGATCATCTATTGTTGCATTATGAAGTTGCACGTGACCTTTGGGTCTCTATCTATATTTGTTTGGAGTTGTTTAGGTTATGCCAAGACAGGTGATTGACATATTGAATAGTTGGGGGGGTCATGTTGGGTATGGTCCAGTGAGGATAGCTTGGCAATTGGCTCCTTTATGCCTTTGGTGGTGTTTGTGACGAGAGAGGAATGCTCGAAATTTTGAAGATGTCGAATTATCGGGGATGGAGCTACAAAAGTTTATGTTTTTCACGTTATACACTTGGATGGCCGCACATCACAATCTCTGTTTTGCTAGTTTTGTAGATTTTTTGACTTTATGTCATTCTTTTTCTTTAAATTAGGGGTTTCTCTTTGTATACTACCTGTGAACTTAGGGTTGCGCCCCTCTACGCTTTATTTATACGATACAATACTATTACTTATAAAAAAAATATATATATTCAATATTAGTTCATTCCATCCAAGGTGGAAAGGGTGATAGTAGCTAGCATGTACAACAATATATTAAATGTCAACAAATACAAAGTTTCTCTATAGATATCCAAAGAAAATTCTTTTAAGTATAATTTGTTTAATTATGTTTTTAAGCATGCCGTGCACAATATAGCTTCAACAGAATTACCATCCTTGCTTTCTCCTCATTATGATAAATATAAGCTAAGGAATTAATTCAATAAAATTTAACTATGCATAAAGTTTAATATTGTATCCTAAACTCAAGGACAGGGGAAATAAGCATGTCTAACATATGATGACATTAGCTACCGCACCAAGGACCTAAAAACTCCAAGTAATCCAAAATCGGAAACTTGTTAGTTTTCCTTTCCAGGTATCAAGTGTGCTGTGAACCACATAAAAAATGAGTTATACAGTCCTGGACCTCAATGTAGAAAACTAAATTAATAATCCCAGGCACAATGACTAGGGTAAATAGGAAAAAACATTTCACAGATTTATTGGACCTCAATGTAAGATCAGTTGCCACTCATTAGTGCTCAATCATCCTTTGCAAGAATGGGGGTTGGTCATGATTTGGAACAGCGGAGGAGATTGGACACCACAACAAATGAGCCCTTATTTACAAATTGAACTAGAGATTTCATTGGAACACTAGATTACGTATTTTACACAGCAGAGGAGATTGGAACCCACAACAAATGAACCCTTATTCACAAATTGCACTAGAGATTTCATTGGCACACTAGATTACATATTTTACACAGCAGACTCTTTGACGGTGGAATCCTTATTGGAGCTCTTGGATGAGAAGAGCCTGAGGAAGGACACAGCACTTCCTTCTCCAGAGTGATCCTCTGATCATATAGCACATTTAGCTGAATTTTGTTGCATGCCTAGAGCTAGACGTTGACAAGTCAGGGTCAGGAATGGAGATAGCCAAGAAAAAGGCCAAGAGAAGCTGTTGGATAAAGTTAAGTTATTGTAAGAATTGTAGATCCCAGGCATCTCCTTGTGGGATCCTTGCTATGATCTGCCTTGTATTATGCCAACCTTTGTCTCATAGAAAAATTATTATTGTCTCCAAAAAACAAAAAAGAGTTTCACAGAAATATTCACTTCAAGAAATCAAGCATGAAAAGCCTCTACTACAGCATCAAATGAAAAAAGAACTAGGCATATGTCAAAAAAAACTCAGTCCTTGGTACATGGCTACTTCGCGATGAATGTGTTACTGATGTCATGTCATGATACATAGGCTGTAAGGCTCCATGATTTCAGGGCGGTAGACTTGAATTACACTCTACTAATTTTGTCATCTTCACTATATGATCTTACAACCAATGTAAAGATAATAACAGAAAAACAGTAGCACCATGCTGGAAAATCTAAATCGTGTACAAACCCGAATCTAGGATCTGAACACATGTTGATTTGAACTCATACATTCAAATTTGCACAGAGATCAGAGTAATGAAACTCATGATAACATCGAACCATCAG
This sequence comes from Betula pendula, assembly GCA_900184695.1. Lineage (NCBI taxonomy): Eukaryota > Viridiplantae > Streptophyta > Magnoliopsida > Fagales > Betulaceae > Betula > Betula pendula. The sequence continues at coordinate 87,504 of FXXK01000279.1, forward strand.
TAACCACAACCGATAAACAAGTCCCAACCTTAATTGATAAACACATCAAAGATACCATACATAGGACTTGTAGATTGGTCAATTATGCAGAACAGATTATACCCTACTTCTCAGATATTGAAACGTGCGAAAAAAACTGAAATTTTTATATTCTTGATATTAGTAACCCAGGAAAAACTGTCATCACCAACAGGAAGCATAACACGGCCCCCCACCTTAAACCAATCAAAATGTCAAACATAGACCGCCAGTATCACTCATTGATCAATCAGGTATACGCATTAGTTCATAAATTCATGTAGCAAATAGAACCTGATGCGCTGAAAAGTTCACATCTCAGAGCAGTAATCAAACTGATCAGTAAACACAAAATTTCTATGCACATTGTTTAAAGCTCAAATCTTTACCCCTTAAAAACCGATGATCAGCACTACGTGCAACACACTGAACACAAACCCGCCATGCACATTGCACAAAACCTTTCAATTCCACGACCCCATATAAACCCAGAAGCCATTTAAGCATGCAACACAGAAAAACACCATAATCACCAAAAAGAGGAAAAGAAAAACCAACCCCACATTCAGCGATCAAATAAAGAACAAATTTCCATCAAGCAAAACATAGAATGCAAGATTAATAACGGAAAAACTAAACAAGAATTCAACAAAAAATAAAAGCAAAAAATAAAACTTTACTCACCTTCTCTTGGAAATATGTGACCTTTGTAAACGCAGGCTCTCTGTAGAACCACTTATGTGAAATAGAGGAGAGAGTGCAAGACCAAAACAAAAACCTTATTGGGGGGGGGTTTGCTCTGACTCTGAGACAGTTAGACTGATACACAGAGACAGACCAACCAACAGGGGTAGAGTTGTGAATAGAGAGGGAAATTTCAGAGAGCTCCTGGGTTCTGTGGGAAGAGGAGAAAAACAGAGAAAAGAAAGGCGAAAGGATTTTTAGTAACGCCGCCGGTCTGTTTCGCCTTAACCAAAAGACAAACGTTGGGTCCAAGAAGAACAGTGCGAGACCTGCAACCGAGATAAAAGCTCATGGGTTGTGTCAGATTATATAAACCCAACCTTTGTCACCAAAAAAAGAAAACCAACTTTTTTGTTTGAAAAATAATCAAGAATTTTGGAACCAAAAATGGATTTTATTTATTTATTTTTTTAACTCAGGCTATTATGTTTGTTTGTATTTTTGTTTTTTTATTTTATGCTCTCAAGATAAATGCATTAATAAATAATTCAAAACAATAAACAATCCTCAAAATACAACCACCAAAAAAAAAAAACTCACATTTATATCATTTTAGAACACCTTTTTCAAACTAAACAAAAAAAATAGTCCAAAACAAGTATACTTTGCTCTAATAATTCAAAACAAAAATATTAATGTCCATGGAGGTTTATTGATACATATAGCATGTTTGGCAAGCATTTTATCTTTCTTTCTTTTTTTTTTTATACGAGGTATTCAACTTCACCCTTATGACAACTTGACAGTACTACGAACTCACCATACGACTTTAGCTTTCCCAAGCGTATGAATCAAAGCCTTGAAATTTACCAATTAATCTCCGGTCTAATGTCATGCTTCACTTCCAATATTAAACATTTAGGTTACGTGCTTCGCTCGAGTAGATAGCCCCAATAAAAAGTTAACACCTAGCAAATCTTGAACCTAAGACTTATGAAATGATATTTCTTAAAGATCTCAAATCTCAACTAATAGGCCAACCCATTAGGGTTATCTTTGTTTTCACTCCTCAAAAAAAAAAATCAAAATCTTTTTAAAATTATTATCAAACAATTTTATTCACTCTAATGATTTTAACCTTTTGACCAATATTAGATGTCCTCGGAGGTTATTAATACCTAACTTATTAGTCCTGTTTAGTAAGCATTTTATCTTTATTTTCACTCATAAAAAAAAAAAAAATCAACATTTGTTAAAAAATTATTATTGAACAACTTTCTTCACTCTAATGATTTTAACCCTTTGACCAATATTAGATGTCCTTGGAGGTTTATTGATACCTAACTTATTGGCCATGTTTAGTAAGTATTTTATCTTTGTTTTCACTCCTAAAAAAAAAAAAAAAATCAACATCTTTTGAAAATTATTACTGAAAAACTTTATTCACTTTTATTTCACAAAAAATTAAAAACTTATTTTTATTTTATATCACATCAATCACTTCTTCTACCCAATCAAAGAATAAATCATAACAAAAGTCTTTACTAAACAACCTCATTATCTTAATCTGCTCAATTTATGTTACAATATTTTATATATTTGTGTTTATATTATGTTTTTGTACTAAATGTTTTGTCAGTAATCAAATTTATTTTTCAAAAACTAAATTTTTAAGGTAAATGATAATTTATAATGATATTATAATAAATATTTTAAATTTGAACTATGTAAGAGTGTCTCGTAATTTATAGTTCATTTAATTCTATATGGTACTATTAAACGTCAGTTATAAAGGGCATTTCCATATTGAGGATTATGACATTAGATTTTTTACATTTACTAAAAGTAAAAAAGTTTTCATTTAAGACAGGAACTGATGGCCCCATTTATTATTACTTATTAGTCATTTCTTATAATGGTATGTACTTCTTGGAACTTATCAGACTGGGTTGATTGGGTGCAGTCCAGTTAAATTGAGGCTTAGAGTTTTGTTGGTGGGTGTCACAAATATATTTCGTTTTTTTTTTTTTGTTTGTTGAAACAAAGTTTCACATATATTCTAATTCAAGTATTGACCAAAATACCTTTTATTTTATTTTTTTTTGTTTAAAATATAAAAATATTTAGATAATTTTAAAAAAATTTAACGGTAAAAACATATAAAGAGAATAAAATAAGACAAATCGAAGATTTGAAGAGACAAAATAAGAGAAATTAAATATTAATGAATTATTCAAATCACGTTAAAGTTTGGTGCACTTTTATAAAAAATTTTCCTTTTTTTGTTTTTTTTTTTGTTTGAAGTGAGGGTTTTTGTCTTTTGGGTTTACTTGGGGAGACAGAAACGCCACCCTATATGTATGCCCTAGGTATTTTAGAATATTGTTTGCTTTCCAAATATAGTGTTACATATATTTTAATCAGCCTTGTAATGCAGTATAATTGAGCTAACCATATGGATGATTTAAGGCACGCCGAATGGTATAGATCTACATCTCATTTTCTTTTTTTCTTTTTTTTTTTAATTCTTTTTTTTTTGTCCAAAATGAAAGGGGTAAGAAATAATAACAAAGAGGGATCCCATAGGGTCTCACGGGTGGGTTCCTTTTCCGTGCTCATCAAATGTACTGGAAAAACAAATAAAACCAAAAAAAAAAAAACAACTTTCTACTCCTAATAAGTCATGCACGTGACTTTAAAATATAGATGCTTTAAAAAATAAAGAATCTTCGAATAGAATAACAAAATTGTATTATTAAAATAAAAAGTGATATGTATGTGTTTTAAAAAAGTGAGTAATTAAAATTTTTAAAAAAATGATTTTTAACTAAAATAGAGAGCAATTTTGTTGAACCAAAATGTAAATGCTCTAAGAACTAAAATAAAAATAAATAAATAAATAAAAGTTTAACAGTCTTAAATATTTAGTGGTGTTCTCTATCTTAACCATAATAAGCTAAGGCTCTTCAAATAGAATAACGAAAGTGTATAATTAAAATAAAAAGCGGTATATAGATGCTTTGAAAAATGAATGGTCAAAATAAAAAATATGATTTTTAACTAAATAGAGAGCCGAAATGTAAAAACTCTAAGACCTAAAATTAAAAATTAAAAAGTTCAACCGTCTTAATCATTTGGTGACTTTCTCTATCTTAACCATAATAAGCTAATAGTGTGAAACTAATAAAATCTTATCTTATGTTTTATTAGACAAAGCTTTCTTCTAAATTAATTTTAATTCTCTTTTTAATTTAATTTATTAAATTAATATGTATTTAAAATACATGATTTTAATTTTATTTTTAATTTAATTTATTAATTAATATGTATTTAAAGTACATGTATTTTAAATTACATATCAATTTAATAAATTAAATTAAAAACGAGAATTAAAATTAATTTAGAAGAAAGCTTTGTCTAATAAAATGCATGTATTTTAAACAAATATCAATTTAATAAATTAAATTTAAGAAATTCCTTCCCTCCAATTTTAATAAAAACTTTATATTTATTATGAGAGAATGTCATTTCAACACTAAAAAAATGTTACTACCCTATTTTCTTTATCAAAACCCCTAAAATCATGTCATACTTTTTATTTTAAAGGACGTCATATCAAAACCCCAAAAATCGTGTCCTGTTATCTCTTCTCACATGGTGGGGTCATCACATGAAACAGAGAAAATACAAAAATTTAATATCTTTATAATATTGAAATGATATTTGTCTTTATACTTTTTCTTTAGTTTTTATTTCCTAGGGAGTATAGGGAATTAGGGGAGGGAGGATTTGGGGAGCATTATTAGCTCAGATTTCAAAGCTTAATACAGTGGATAGTGATCATTAACTCGCATTCCAAAGTTAATTGCTAAAGATAAACTAATGGCCTACAAAATTGTCAATGGTTCGGTGGAATAGGATTAAGCTTACACACAATCTTAAACAAATGCATTAGAAAGTATCACTCACCCACATTTCCATTGAATATTGAATATGACTCTATGAGTAAGCTGGGCTATGTTGGCAACAAAGTGTGAAGTTGACTTGATTGGGATTGGCTCCAACTTAGTCACCGAATTACAGCCAATCTGAATAATGTCCACAAAGAGGGGGCTTATGGTCTACATATTCTGGGTATATAGACTGCAATACTCCAGTTCTATATTGAAAAAATGAAAAATAGTCTACATAGAGTGGGTAATTTATAAAGAGAGTCATGAATGTTGAGTCTCACATTGCCTAGTTAGTAGGTGAAACTGAGTTTTATAAGTGATTATAGGAAAACTCCAAAATTGATTAGTCCTTTTGAGGTAATAGCACAGATATGGCTAGCGTTTTTTTCAGCTAAGATTCAATTAATGAATTGCAGCCAATCTTAATTGAAATTGACCACCAAAGTACACATGCGATTAAACCAATGTAGTGGTACTTACGTTGATTAAAATAAAAAATGTGAAGGGCATTATTTTAGGTGGATTCAAATCTCATGTAATTGAGTGTTTGAATTGCTAACAATTCATGTAACCCTATAAAAAGGAGAGCTATGCAACCCACTTTCTCCCACTAGCCCTAAGCAACCCCTACTTGTTTGGAATAAGTAGACTTTGCAATTTCTCACTTTATAAAAGGTATCTGAATTGCTAACAATTTAGGCATTAATTGGAGAAAATACTCTTTCAATTAAGGTTTTGTTGACGTTGCATGAGGTTAGAGTTATGGCTATAAATTCTTAATAATTTTGTTATTCAAATTGTTAACAATATAGACAATAAATTGCTAGAGATTTAGATTATAGAGTTACAGACAAAGGAAAAAATTGTTGGTAATGTTTGATAATCTTTTTAAGATTAGTTTTTTTTTTTTGGGTATTGTGATATGAAGGTAAAATGAATTTTAAGTTTTTTTAATGTTAAAAAAATAGAAAAATAAAGAACCAGGCTTCTGTGCTGTAACAATATCCATTCTGTAGTATTTAAAAGGCTGAAATTTAATTTCATTTTCTTGAAATCTATTCCAGCTTTTCAAAGGCTACAACATCAGTGCTATAACTAGGTATTTTTACACCACTCAAGCCAAATCAAAAAAGAAATAGCAAACAGACCCATTAAAAGCGCAAGGCATTGGAATCAGGGAAGGCTGTGAGGCACTGTTGTGGCTTTGCCACTGATTGGTTAAACGACAGTCGTGGGCTAAGATTTGCGCTATCCAAATGCAATTATGCAAATATAGAATAAAGTTGCTTTATTCATTTTTGTTTTCTGAGCACAATAAAGTTGCTTTAAGCGGCGCAAATATGCACACACGTGCCCACTTGCTCCTGTAGCTGAAAGGTCCTTTGCTCAGGGGAAAAAAGAGAGAAATGAAAGGTCTTTTTCTTTTTTCCCTTTTTGGAAAATTTTAAAACAAATTAAAGGGTTAATACCTTTTTTAGTACTTGAATTTTAACCTTTTTTTTTTTTTTTTTTCACCTTGATTTCATTTTGGGATGTAGAATAACTTGAGTTATGGGTAAAGATATAGACAGTACCTGTAATTAACTTTGAAAAAAAAATTTAACGGTAATTCACGTGTTTGCACCAAAATCTGTCACATGTCACTAAAGCTTTTTAAAAAAATTATATTTAAAAATCAAAGAATAATTATATATGTTACCCTCTATGTTTATCTTATGTCAACTAAAATTAATGTGACTTTTAAAATCATCATTGAATTTATTATCGATGATTATTGACTTTTGATCTAATGGTAGTGTTAAAAGTTATATCACTTTTGGTTGACACAAAGTAGAACATAGAGAGTAACTTGTATCATTACTCACAATAAAGAATAATAAAAAAATCAAACATAAATTTAAAATATATAAAATTTCAAAAAAAAGAAAAAAGGCTGGAAGGGGTGGCTTAAGCCACCCCTTCCAGCCCATGGGGTGTCCGGCCACCCCTATGGTCGGTCTGGGGGTGGCCGAACCACCCCTAAGGCACCGACTCAAGGGCCTTAGGGGTGGCCAAAACCACCCCCGTTTGGCCAGGAAGTAGTTTCGGCCACCCCTACGGTCGGTCTGGAGTGGTCAAACCACCTCATGGCCCTTGAGGGTGGATTGGCCACTCCCTTGAGCCAAAATGAATGGGTGGTCGAAACCACCCCATACCGGCAATGGGGTGGTAGTCCACCCCATGGGCTGTGAGCCACCCCTTGCAGCCGTCTTTTTTTTTTTTTAATATCTGTCTCTCTCTCTCTCTCTTCTATATATATATATATATTATATATATATAAAATTTTTAATTTTATCTTTTGATTTTTTTTAAATTTTTTGAATTTTAATGTTTTTAAAAAACTTTAGTGACAAATTTTGGTGCAAACACATGGATTGCCGTTAATTTTTTTTTCAAAATTAACGGCATGTACCGTTTATGTCTTTACCCATAACTAAGGTTATTCTACATCCCAAAATGAAACCAAGGTAGAAAAAAAAAAAAAAATGTTAAAACCCAAGTACTAAAAATATATTAACCCAAAATTAAAGGCTAACAATTTGTTAATCCTTGTATTCCTTTTTTTTTTTTTTTTCAAATGAGGGAAAGGAAAAAGGAATTACATATTAATAAGCAAAAGATGGGTGGGCAACCCAATCAATAGTCCCGAATCAACCAGAAGATAGTATAGCAACCAGAGAACAAAGTAACCATCGAGAATGAGTCAAACAAATGACACAGCCCATCAAAAGAACATAAGCGCCCACAAATGGCTATTAACAAAGGCAACATAAAAGGCTCAAGAAGGAGACCTTCCGAAACCCTTGTAAAAAGAACTACAACCGAACCAGCATCGAAAAAGGCTGAAACGAAGTCACCATTAAGCAACCACACCACAACGAACAAAACGACAAACAAAAGCCGAAAGCAAATTCTCGACCAAAAAATATTAGGGAGACAAAAGTCCAAACATAAAACAATACCAACAACATATTCAACATAGGCAAGGGCGGATAAAGGCTGGCGGAGGCTGTGATCCGCGTGTGAGGGTCATGCGCTAGCGTGTGAGGAGCACGAGTCAGTGCATGGACGTCAGCGGGGTAGTGATGGGCATTGGTGGGGAGTTGGAGAGCCAGAGAATACATTGTGTGGGCGTGTAGGAGGCTGTAGTGGCAGAGGAAAGTAGATTTAGCTTTGAAAAAAGTCGATTTGAGATCCAAGCCCATTTTGACGAGTGATGCGGTGGAGATGAAGAGTGGGGAGGTGGAGAAGGCGGTCGGCAACGAAGAAGAAGGAGTTGGAGCTGTAGTATTTGGAGGAAAACAAAAAAAGAATGAGAAAAACCACCAAAAAAAAAAAAACTAGAAAAAGAAAGAGGGAAAAATAGAGGAAAAGATGGAGGAGGTAAATCCCTCATCCTCCAAAAAAGCTGCACAAGGCAAAGGCAAGAACTCACTAGGAGGTAGAAACTCAACCTTTGGTTGAGCTTTTAACAAAGAGTAAGTATACTCTTTACATCTATTTATCATACATAATTTATATAAATTTATATGGTGTTTTTTAAGTGGCTTATCTTTTTATTTTTTATTTTTTTCAAACAACAAAAAAAAAGAGTGACTTTCCTTTGATTTCTTTAAAGTAATGGAAATGTGAAGCCACTTAAAACATGTCACTTCAACTGGTGTGACATATATGTGATAAATAAGGGTGAATAATATCATTACTCTTTAACAAACCATTGATTAAATAGTAATGTTATTATCTTGACATGAACAATGATCTTCTCTATTTTATGGTAGGGATTTAAAGTTAGTGCATCTAACCATATATATGATATTAATATTGACACGTCTTTTAAAATTTTGAAAAATGATTATTATATACACTAATTTTACATCATGACTATAAAATAGATACTATCAAAATCAAATAAAATGATAAAATATTTTTCCATTTCACACCGGCTAACCTATTGTGTTTAAATAACTTTCCATATCAACCACCTAAAAAAAGAAAAGAAAGCTACTTAAAATGAATAATGATCCTCTCAATTTTAAATGAAATAGATACTATCAATTTTATAGTCAATATTTAAAGTTTGTGAATTTAACGGCATATATGAAGTCAATGTTAACACTTTTTTTTAAAAAATTAAATAATGTAGAATCATGTACACTAATAAATGTACAAACTGTAAATCCCGACAATGAAATGAATACTATTAATTTAATGGGAAAAATCATATTTAATCCCTAGGTTTTCATCTAATTTAAATTTAGTCTTTATGTTTTAAATTTTTAGAATAAAATCCTTATGTTTTATTCAAGTTTTAAAATTGGTCTCTCTATTACTTTATCGTCAAAATTAACGATTTTCTATTTGTTACGTGTGTCTTATTTGACACGTCAAGGTCTATATAAATGTCAAAGTTAATGATTATTCCTTTAATGCTACAAATATAGAAAATTAAGATGATAAAGAATATGATTATTGTTTTTAAGTAGCGTCTTTTGTTTTGTTTTGTTTTATTTTGTTTTGTTTTTTGTTTTTTTTAATAGATGAATTGGCGTTTAATGATATGACATGATATTAGGTGTTGATATAAACACTAGCATATGAATTGAGACACAAGTGATATATGATAAACCATTCATTTTGATGGAAAAGTAATAGATATATCTATTTAAAATCTAGCCAAAACTTAGGGACCATACTCTTAAAATTATAAACTCAATGACTAAATTCAAATCATATAAAAACCTAGAGAATAAATATGATTTTTTCCTAATTTAATTTGAAATTGAGAAGATTATATTATACTTAAAACACGTCATATCAACCGGTATGAAATTAGTGTGATAAATAGGTATAAAAAAGTAGCATTATTCTTAATTAAAGCAGGCCCAAGACTACCTTAGTATCTTCTATAATCAAACTAATCTTTTACTTCACTTATTCATTCTTGTCTTAAATGGTTTAGATAATTGTCAATAGTTCCAAGATGGAGGTCTCCAGTTTTTTATGTGAGTAATGCTATAAATCATATTTTTATCATTAAAAAGTTATTTTGATTTTAAAATTTACTATTAAATTTAAAATTAATAAAATACATCATTAATTTAATAATAATTTTAAAACTCAAGTAAACTTTAAAAATAATAAAAAGATGATAAAAAAAATTGTCTTTGACATTACTCTTTTTAAATTTATGCGGGGAACCATCGAGGGCCCCCAGAATCCGTCTCTTATATATTGTCACCTTTTAAGATAATAATTTCCAACCTTATGATTTTTATTTCAACATATCACAATTAGGTCGGCTTTAACCTCCCTCATCCACGGATGGTCCTCCAACCCTATAATAATTAGCAACGATCGTACCACTCCTTTTTACTTTTTTCATTCTCTTATATATATATATCGAAAAAGAATTAAAACTCGTTAGGATAATTATCAAATCATATCATATCTCAAGATTGATCATATGAGGATTCTTATACAAATTAATTATACGATAATTATTATGCAAGTTGCTTTCAAGTGTGCAAAAGCAGATTTTGGAACGGTCTAACTAGGTGAAATGTCACCTACTAGACAAGAAAAAAAGTTGTTGGAGCGGTCAGTTGGGCCGATCGGGAACCTCTGAAACTTAAGTCAATAGAATATTTTTTAATCAAAGAGAGAATAATAAAAAATATAGTAATGTTATTTAATAGATTGCTATACAATTAAGATGATATAGTAGTAAAAATCAATCTTTAATTTTTTTTATAAATACTTATCCAATGATTAATTTTCATTACCATGGAAAGAGATTACATAAAGGATACATGATGGCTAGAAAGAGAAAGTAATTTATAATTATTTAATAAAATTATATAACAGTCTACTAAATAACATTGCCTATAAAAAAATAAAAATAAAAATTTATAAGACTTCATATAGAGAGGGCGCCTTTTACGGTTGAATAAACAGGTGGTGATAGGTGCTAAGAAGAAAAAGAAAAAAAGTGTTAGGTAGTGAAGGCCCTACTTTTTATTTTTTGTGAGTTTCAAACCCTCCTTACGCCATGATTATTTTGAGGTGGTCCATTTAGAAATTGTTAGAATATTGTTGGTCACGCAATACACTCTTAAATTTTTATAGGCCTTTTTATGGAGTGGACCTTTTAGTGGGGTGACCCGAGAGATCCTTTATTAATTGGATCGAATGCCTAATTATGATACTACATTATTTAAATTTTTAAATAACAATATGGACAGAAATTAGCTACAAACTGGTTTGTAGCAATTAACTACAAATCAGTCTAATAAAATGACATGTGTCCCTTAGCATGTGAGAAATACATATTTCTTATTAATGCTATAAAAAAAAAGCATGTGAAAAGCACGTGCTATTAAAAAAATATGTGTTTTTCACATGTTAAGAGACACATGTTATTTTATTAGACTAGTTTGTAGGTAATTGCTATAAACCAGTTTGTAGTTAATTTCTGTCATAACAATATATATAACATTAAATTTATAAAATGAATCTGAAGCATAAAATAAATCTTTATTTCACTTAGAAGAGCATCAAAGATTCCATTTATGAGCTTCCTGGCTTCAAGATAATTGTTTTGACAATTATTTTTATTTATTTTTAGTTTTGGTAAGTGTCTGGACTATTATTGGAAATGAAGGATTTTTTCTTTTTTTTTTTTGTAGTGGAAATGAAGGAATTGGGAAAGGGAGATGTGGGACGGGGGACCGTGATTGTTGTTGGAAAGCGTAAATGGCGAAGAAACCGCAGTGGGAAGTGGGACGTTAAGACGGAGAGTTTTAGGAAAGGTGTCTACGTGGCATGCACACTGTAGAGGAAACCACGGAAAGGAGTGTGGACCCCCAACGCCAACTTTCTGTCCCTTTTGTGCTTTATCAGTTAAGCTTAGCTTCTCTCCAATAATTGCTAGTACATTTTTAGTCCTGTCCTGTCAATTTGAAAAAGGATGTTACATTTTGCACGTGATATCACATATTTGATGGCTCTCTAAATTTGATTTTGAAAAATATTTGGGCTTAGTATTGTTTTTATCCTAACCTTTTAAGGGGTAAGTGAAGTTTTTCCTAATTTTTTTATAAATTAACGTGACGATCTATATAACATTAACACATCAGTTATAATCAAATTTAATTATAAAGGATACGTGGTCGGAGGTGGCGACGATAGGACAACGAATCTACTTCCAAAACAAAGAAAAAAAGGAAGAAAAATGAGAAAAAAGGCTCTTAAAGATGAGATCGGTGCAAAGGAGGCTACACACAACAACAATAAAAATGAAAGTGAGAGTGAGAGTTTGAGAGAAGGTTAGGTCCTTTTTTTTTTTTTTAAAAAAAAAACTATATATATCAAATTTTTATTTTTTGTTATATTGGGTCGAAGTCAAAATTCGATTTTTTTTTTCAAAAATAAATTTAAAATTTCACCCCGATTCGGGCAATATTTAAAAAGAATAGTTATCAATCTCTAGTTGAGCCAGCTCAGGTTGGGATTGATTTTACCCAACCATATTAATAATACATGTTTTTATTTATTTTTTTATTTGGCTTAAGTACTCAAAGGAAAATTATAACATATGTGCTGTAGTTTTTTTAATGGTTCAAATTTAATTATAAGATTTTATGAAAAAAAAAGAAGAAGATAAATAGTAAAATTAAACTTGGACCATTTAAAAAATTAGAACAAATAAGTCAAATCTTTTTTTTTTTTTTCTAAACAATACAAGGGCTAAAGGAGGGGGAAAATGTATTTAATTTCTCTAACAAGAATATTTTGGCAAGCAATATGGACATAGCAAAAAAAAACAAAAGTATATAGATTTTTAATTGGAGTGGGATATTCGTCGTACAAAGCTGATGCCGTAAACAAAGATTATTCATTCGATTTGCATGGGGTTTTATCATCGATATGTGCATTCAAATTTGGTGCGTCTTGATATACGAGTCAACGACAAACTCACGCCAACACAACTTCGGCTTTGCAACTCCTCGGAAACCCCAATTTCCATGGTACCAATGCCACCACTTAGCTTCCGTTTACAAAAGAAAAAAAAAAAAAAAATCAACTTTGGATAGACAATCATTTCTCACATGGGTCGGTCTAGTAGAAGGTTATTACATGCTTAAGTTAATATTGGTTATAAAATATAATGAGTTTAAGGAAGTTGCATAAGAAAAGTGTTTGGTTACCATGGTGCTTATTTTGTGAGTGAACTCCTCCTTTTTTTTTTTTTTAATGGAGTGTTTTTTCATGCTTGGCTCCTGGGATAACTTACTTGATTTTTTGCCCCCATTTTGTTATGTAAACATTCTTTAGTTCCTTTAGAATAGAGGGGCATTAGGAGTTTAAGTGGCAGTGGTCTGAATATTGCACACATGATGTCTTTTTAATATTTATTAGGATTGACAGTTTTTAACACAATCTGTAAACTCAATAGAAAATTAGAAAATTAGAATTTGACATAAATAAGTTTGGATCATAAACAAGTCGACTCGTTTTTTTTTTTTTAATTTAATTTATTAAACTAATATAAATTTTTAAATCACACGATTTCACATATTTGTTTAAGATACACATGAAATGACATAAATTTCAGTTGGAGGATATTTCATCAAACTCACACTGATACATGATAAGTGTCATCTATCAACATTGGGTTCTTCAATGTTGGAGAATCCAACATTTGAAAAAAGACTTTTTAAAATGTTTGGGTTCTTAGGTAGTAGAATGAGAGTTAATGACTATTAAGTTTTGAGCAATTCAATGTTGATAGATGACAAGTATCAGTATGGGTTGAATGAAATATCCTCCTACCTGGATTGAAGAAAATTATTATCCCACATAAAATTCATTATATGCTGTAAAAACTCGTGTGAGTTTAAAGTAATAAAGATGAAGGCGTCCTTGATGAGGAGTGAGATTTCTAGCAATTATCTAGTAATTTGGTAAGCAATTATGAGTCTATATAAGACCTATCGGGAATTTATAATTTCTTTGAAATTATAGTGGATCTTGATTTTCTAAATTTAGGCTGTTTTATATTGAACAAAGTAAAAAATGTTATCAATTAAAAATGTGGAATATTATCCAAAAGGCTTCTTTTTTTTTTTTTGGTTGAAGAAATGCTTCTTATTTTGTAAACTAAAAATCAGTTATTGGCTCAAAATTTTTCTATAATAAATAGCACAAAACTTAATAAAAATATATTTAATTATCACAAAAAACATATCACATTTTTAATAAATAACACTTTTTATACTAAAAAATTGCCTAAATCACATGATATAAGAATCTACAGTTTATTTGAAACGGTAAGAAGGTTATCCCACAATTAGCCTCACCTTGAGGACTCCGAGTCAATGAGTCAACCATTCTAGTACGGGTACTTTTGGTATTGTTGCACAGACCTGGGGTAGGGGTCCTGACTCCTACCCCAATAGGGCCAATAATAATGAAGACAGAGAAAGTGGCAGAAATGCCAATGAATTGGTTGGACATTTTCGGAAGCTTTTTGTCAGTTGTGTGTATCATATGAAAGCTACTATTCACTTCCATAATCTGACATCCCATATTGCTTTGGTTTTAAATAATACCAAGCTTGTATTTTATTAGGTAAATATTTTAAAATTTAGATTTTTCTTATTTTTAATTTTATTGTGTCATATCATTTTGTAATAAATTTTTTTTCTTTCTAAAAAAAATATTTTACAAGGTTAGCATTCCTTTTTGAACGTAGCTTTTGCTGGGTTGCCCCTTCTCATTGTCTCGCCTATTCGGGCATACAAAGCCCCTTTGGCTCTCACAATCCTCTTATCATTTCTCATGCTCCCTCTTCTTTGGACCAAATAATAGGAAATCCGGAGCCTGTAGTTATATACTTGTGTGATGGAGACCTCTCAATGCACATCTTGAAGAGTTTTTTTTTTTTTTTTTCTAATTTTTGTCTCGAAGATTTTTGTATGGGGGATTTAGTTTTCCTAGACAGCTATGAGGAATGGGGGATTTATTAAGGGAAGATCACACATGATGACGTTTTTTTCTTTTTTTTTTTAATCTCTAAAAGTTATCAAGAAATATTTAAAAAATAAACTGAAGGGTGGTTCAGCCACGAGAACCACTCCCTATTAGTCAGGAAGATGGCTGAACCATTCCTCGTAGCTGAGTCACTTCACTTTTTTTTTTGAGTTGTTTTTATTTTTTTAATAACTTTTAGGGATACTTTTGATAGTTCAAGTAAAAAAATTCACGTGCTCGTTATGTGTAAAGTTTGGTAGCCTAAGTGCAAAAAGGGTGAAAGTTTGAGGGAGTAAAATGTATTTCTTCCCTAATATTAATTATCTCATTTTCTTTTGGAATGTTACTACAATACTACGTACGACCTCATTTTAACAAGGATGTAGATTGTTATACAAATCTACTAGCCCATCTAAGAGAAGGAAACGTGGGGTCTCCAAGAAAAAACAAAAAAAAAAATAAAAAATGCCAGCCCTCCAAGACCCTAATATGCTTGAATGACATTACACATAAGCAAATCAGGGCATAACATTCATGCTAAAAGTTTTCGGATATGAACTATGACTACAAATAGGGCTATAAATGAACAGAGTCACTCGCAAACAGAAGAGGCTCGACTTGGTTTGACAACAACCCTAATTACAAATAAAAAGAAGACAGTGAAATGGACCACCATGATGTAACATCAGGTAATTGATAAAGGGCATAAAGATTTAAATTCCAATTTTGCAGCAAAACATAGTCACTTTCATTCCTCTCTTATGGTACACGTACAGGGGCCTCTTATGTATATATTCATAGAGACTAACAAAAAAAAAAGAATTTCCCCGCTTGGTTCTGGAGTCCCAAAAGGAAACTGGCTGACAAGCCACCCCATCCAAAATTTAGAAGGTAATTTATGAGGAAAAATGAGCTATCACCAAGGTCAACATTACAGTGTTGAAGCTCCATGCAATACAATAAGCTGTTGCTTACAGTAGTTTTCACGATGCAGGGGCATACTCTTGAATGGCTGTTGCCAGCTTATTTCGATCCTCCTCTGTCTTTGTCCTAATTAAGAAGGTACGTGCAACGACGCTATTATTGCCACCATCATTTCCGTCATTATCGCCCTACAAAAATCAAGCAAAACCAAACATTTCCCAGTGTGTGATATAAGTTACACCACAACAGCTTCAATGAATATCAAGTCACACATCTTTGAATATCAAGTCACATACAGACCATCAGTTATCTTTCATCTTCCTTTTTAGGGAAAAAGAAACAGAATTATAAACCAAATTTACATAAAGAAGGTTCCATGCGTCTAGAGTTGAAATTTCTTCAGTGCAGAAGAATCCTAGAGCATGTTTTTCTACATGTATTTATACGTTATTAGATTACAGACGATAGATATAATTATATCTGAAGTATCTTGGGGAGACAAATTGCAAAAGACAAATTTAAGTTTATATCTCAAATTATTAAAGATAATAAATTTTTCATGGGTGTCATAATATCTAAAAACTATAGGTCCTAATAAAAATATTTGATCCTGAGCTCTATAATGAATACAGAAATAGGGTATCCAAATAGGAAACAACCTGGAGAAGGTAAGAACTCCCAAACTACTTGCAGCCCTTATCCTAGGAGCCAAATGCTGCCTAAATCAATTATACATTACTTCCTTTCTGCTGCCTACTAGTATTATTAAATCATGACAACCACGGCCAAACTAACTAAAAATGTTAATTAAATATGCACTTTCATCATGTATTTACCAAAGAATGGAATATTGCAACAACGGAGTTCTTCTGTAAATTTGTCTTGATGCCAGGATACAGCAAAGCATTAAGCAGCAGTTTCCCAACCTGCAAATAGTAAAGGTTATAGAAAGTGAAACTCTTTTTAACAATAACTGAGAGTTGCCATGATTTGAAGTAAAAGCATGAATCCAAATGCCAAATAACTATGCTAGGAAAGGGGTAATTTGGTATAGAGTTTTGTTGTAGGTTTTTTGTTTGAATAGCAATAAGAAGTGATTGATGTAATATAAAGGTAGAAGGAGATTTTAATTTTTTGTGAGAAAAAGTTAAAAAAAATTGTTTGGTAATAGTTTTGAAAAAATGTTGACTTTTTTGTTTGGGAGAAATGAAAATAAGGGGAGCGTGATTTGCCAAACACAGTTATATCTCTCCCCCTCCTGCAGGGCTTCCATACCAGCTAATGTGTTGCTTGTGCACCTTGCCACTTCACAAGAAACAAAACAAAAATGTTTCCTATTTCACACTTTTACCTCTCATATCCAACACTTCGAACAACACAGAAACAAAATTGAGAAGCCAAAAAAAAAAAAAAAAAAAAAAAATCCTTTCTTAGATCAACTCTTCATGCCAACCCTAATATTTAAAACAAAAGTATTAAGGAAACATACATCATTTCTAACAACAATGGTTGGTTTGGACTCTTTTGTACCCTTGTCGACACCCTCTTTGCATTTAATGTAAAGCTGCCCCATGCCTCTCTCTTTCCATGCATCTCTATCTGCTGGATCACTTGGCTGAACAATTTAAATGAAACAAAAAATTGGCACTAGGCTGATAGCAAGATCTCAACTCAACCACATTAAACAGAATGTAACCCATCAAGTGAAATGTATCATTGAATATCATTGATGTACACCCATCAACATAACCAACTTCACTGTCAACAACATCATGAAACTGTATGTGAATAAATGAAATAGCATGGCCAACTCATTTCCATCATTAAAGTCGTACTCGAGGAGAGGATGGAGATTGAACTATTATCACACCAAGACAATATATGGAGCGCATAATTAATGGTTGCTCAACATGAGTCCACTATAAAAGTTTTGACAAGCTGCCAGACCACTCTTATACCAATTACAACTGGTTCCCTTTAACAAGCACATGCATGTCCACGCATACACGTGTATACATGTACAAAGCAAGGAGCAAACTACTGGCATATAAGAAAGTTTGTGAAGGCAAGTCAGCATTGAGACATGGAATATTTCTATATCTTGGTTTATGGGCTCAGACAGTCCTCCATCTAATCATCCATTATGATAAACATCACTAGTGATGCATATATATTAATGGCTCTTTTTAAAAGTTCAATCAGTCCTCCCTTTGATTTCACCATGATGTATATTTTTTTTTATTAGTAATAGACCAATTTCATTAAAGGCGTAAGGCGCCCCTAAGATTTCACTATGATGTATATGAAACTGACTAAGGTATAAAGCCATGAATCTAACTGCAGTACTGTAATATGCAACAGAAACATCAGCATAATGGAATGAATTCAATATGGTTCTAGCCAAATGAACAGTCAAGAAAGCTTGCATATGTATCAAGTACGCACTGTCTTCTTGCCTCACCACTAAAATAGTTATATTTAAACAAAGTTCATTGATGATGTTAACAAAATGACATGACCTCAAATTGTCAGTTGCACAAATTCAAAATGGAAATATTTCTTCTGATAAAAATTAAATACATGTAGCGGTGAGACATATGACATATATTCTAAGAATATTGCTTTTTTCTAAACATGCAAAATAAGGGCGAACAGCATAAATTAAAGCAAACTAAGAAAGCTATAGATGTTGTCTCGATAAGATGATATCTTATAACTTTTCACAACTGAAGCTACTGGTCCTTGGACCAATTGGCATTGCCTCCCCACTTAAGTAAGAAATGGAGGGTGGGGTCACAGGTTCCATCCCATATGGGTGCACAACTGAATACCTTTACATAAAGCTTGCACTTGAGTTCATGAACTACAACTATACCCTTCTCTTCAGACTTTTTCACAGATGGGCTGCTAGGCTGCTCCAACTCATTTTCTATAAAAAGAAGAAAATTCATTATGTATCTCATAAAAAGAAAGAAAAGAAAAAAGAGTCGATGTTTCTTAAAAATATCACCATCAAATTAAAAGTTCTACATACATGGTAAATACAGAGTGGATTTCAACAATAAGTGGTCGGACCATGAAGGTGAACCAGCATAATGCCTCTTATGAAAGAACAAAAGATATATCTCCTATTACACATACCCTCTAGTTGAAAAAGAAACTAGATAACAAACTAAGCAAAATTCCTACTAGAACTCCAGTTTAAACCAAACTTAAGAATTCAAAGAGGCATAAAGTTTTATCCCTTCATTTCCACAACCATATAAGAAATCATCTTTCCACACTAACAAATAAAATTTCAACAGTAGACTCTGTTGTTTATTTGGGGGCTTTCAAATTGCAGCAGGAAAAAGAAAAAACAATAAGATGATATTCAATTAGCTATGGTTATGAATGGAGAATAAGAAAGCCCCCAAAACAGTAGACTCAGTTGTTTATGGTTATGAATGGAGAATAAGCAATCTCTAGAATAAGAAATATTCAATTTATCTTCACTTTCTTGCATCAAGCCTGCCATCTTCTTCAACTTTTTTTTTTTATTTTAAAAAAGGAACCAACATTAAGATGATATTCAATTAGAACAATATTTCCCCTCTTATCCACAATAAGCCAAGTACTAAATTAAACCCCCTTCGCATAAACTGAATAGCCCATTTAATAATGTAATTGCATATAAACATAACATGTTGAACTGAAGTCACATATATTAGACCGAAATAGAAATCTGATTTAAACAACCAGGTAGTATTATTGAGTTAACAAGCACAAACTACATAACAAGAGTATGCTTAATCATTGTGCTTATTGATAAATGGCTTAAAAAGAGCTCTAAAAAACTACTCCCTCCATTCCATATTGTTGGTCTTCTATTTCATTATGGGTCCCAAAATATTGTCCATTTTAAAAAATCAATAAACACAAATTTAATAGCTTGACCTTTAGTTTATTTAAAAAGTCAATTCTCATTTTTTCATTTGCTTTAGTTGAGTTTAAATTAAGGAGGGTAGTTTTTGGAAGTTAGCCCTCTTTTTATTGAAAGACAATGTGTTAAATGATTTCCCTTAAAAAGTTGGATTTTCTAAACAAGACCATGGACATGGGAAGCAGAGAGTATTATTGAACTTAAATTTAGAAGACAAAAGAAGAGTAAAAATTCCATTGTCTCACCACCATCTGCATCGTCTGAAGCATCACGGTTTGTGGGAACTGAGCTTTGAATTGCAGTGACTGAACCCTGTCTCCCTGAAAAGATAAAAAAGTAGGATGTCAAAGTCACTTCAATCTCATCAAAGTAACACTCTGGATTAAAAATTGAACAGCTGATAGAGATAATTAAGGATATCAGTTTATTTCCTGAGCTTTTAACTAAGTTCTAACGGCTTATTTACTCAAAAAATTCGAATTCTTTTTTATCTAATAAGTTCATTACCAGAAAGGTACTGGGTTGGATTAACTCTTGGTGAAGCACTAAGGCATGGAACTTGCTTTAATTCACAGAAGACAATGATGATAAACATAAAATTTTCAACCAGTTTAAGCTTCAGATTAGAATAAATCATAACTTTAACGACTACCTACCTTTACCCTGTGACATTAAGGTGTATATAGTATATTAAAAGGTTCGCTAAAATTATTCATTTGAGCCCTACTTTAGTCTAGTTTACTATCTTTAGTCTAGTTTACTATCACAATATCTTCGAAAACTTATACTACAATATTTTCACTTCCAACATTATTTTTTTTTTTTTAACTTAATTTAGGCTCCACTTAGGAGTGAAATGCATTTTGAGCACCAACATTTCTTTTAAAAAAAAACAATTCTGTTTTATATGTACTTTATTAAACTTAACAGCGTCAAGCTACTATATGCATATCGCTTCCATCAGAGATCATAGAAAACATTTGTTAAAATTAAATAAAATATACCACCAAACAAGACAGGAGTTTGAATGTTCGAAGATACTCCAGAGCTCCATGAAGTCGCAAAGCTTGCAGTTGTACCCGCAGTAGTAAATCCAAGGCTTTGACTCTTTGAAAATACTCCAGAGCTCAATGAAGTTGCAAAAGTTGTGGTTGTGCCTGCTTGAGTAGATCTAGAGGTTTCACTATTTGAAAATACTCCAGAGCTCCATGATTTTGCAAAATTTGTGGTTGTGCCTGCTGGAGAAGATCCAGGGGTTTGACTGTTTGAAAATACTCCAGATTTAAATGAATTTGAAAACATTGTAGCTGTTCCTGCTAGAGTAGACCCAGGGGTTTGACTATTTGAAAATACTCCAGAGCCCAATGAAGTTGCAAATGGTGCTGTTGTGCTCACAGGAGTAAACCCCGAGCTTTGACTATTGGAGAATACTCCAGCACCCCATGATGTTGCAAAGCTTGTAGTGGTACCCGATGGAGTAAATCCAGCTTTCTCTTGAGGTAAATTTATCCCACTATTCTTGGTTTCAGGCACCATTTTATTTTCAATGGTTCGAGATTCCGCACCAGACAAGCTACCTCCTTTTGCTGCATTTACTTTGAGCCAGTTGACAACATCACTAAACTTCTCCTGAAAAAAGAGGTTGAATAGACATATCTTTTTAAGTTAGCAATTTTATAGCCAAAGCCAAACACCCCCCCCCCCCCCAACCAAACTCCCAATCCCAAAAGAAAAAAGAAAAAAGAAAAAAAAGAGAATCGTTTAGAGCTGAAAACAACCTAAAATTTTTTGTCAATGCCTCCTACTTCAATCCATCCTCCATGGTTAAATAAAAGTACTAAGATCATAAAAGAATTATAATTCTAGTCCAACTGTTCATGTTCAGCTTTGAGTTGAAGAACCAGATTTAGTATAGGGCAAACATCCAGGTTCAATCTCTAGCTGTGGACATTCCCCTCAAAAAGTAAAAGATACTAGACTTTAGGCCTACTTTGGAATTGGCCATAGACACACTTTAAAACAAACTGCTCCTAGTGTAATATATTGCATGTTCAATCTTCTAATAGTATGAGCACATATCCTGAGCAACAATGGTCGATCGCAAAGAAAAAGAGGCAACCAAGTCTGCGAAAAAAGAGGAATCATTTATCTTCAAATCTAAGTATATGTGTGCATTAGAAAACAAATAAAGGACATTTAAAAGGTTGGTCAACAAAGGCAATAATAATATGAAAAACCAATGAGTTTCGAAGTATATGTTACATGCAAGCAAGCATGCATGCATACATACAGTATCGCAATAACATGCAGACATATATGTAATTACACTCATAGTTAACATAAAAGTGAATTCAGTAAAGAATAGCAGATGAACCCTCCAATAAAATATATCTTCTTCAACCATCGAATGGGCCAAAAGATATTAAGATAGTAGACATATCTAGATACTACAGAAAAGGAACACAAATAAAAAATATCTACTTTCACATAGATGAAAATCTGTTTGCAATTACCATAATGTTCGAAGCATGAGTTAGGTAGTCCTGGACACCATCTTCCCAAAGTTCATCAGGATGGTTCTTCAATTGTGCTTCCACCCAACTGTTCACAATAAACAAATACAGGCATTGTATCATGGAAATTAGAATAGATTCTGCAGGCTACATAAGATGAAGAACAATGAAGGACCAAATATTAACAACTAGAACAAACCACTTAGAACATGGAAGCTTTATGAAATTTTGTAGAATACAAAAGATATCAAGTCATGGTAAAGTTGCAGAACATTAACTGCTGTGAGTAACAAAAGGACTAATCACTCCACCAGTACTGACCATAGAAATGGAATAACGATATGCTACATGATGACTGCCATTGTCAAAGTGGGAAAAGAAGATGGAAAAAAAGAAAAAGAAAATAGAACAGATATAAGAAAGATGGACCTTGCAAACTGGGTATTTAGAGCTCTCACTTGCTGCCAAGATGACTTAGCCCGTTGCATATCCAACGTAGTTGTTGCCGTCAACTGCTGAGATGATTCTGCCCTATGAACATCAAATGTAAATCCTTCCATTACTCTTTTTTTCCGGAACTGCATCACATTGAAATACATAAACAACAATAAGCCTCCACACAGTCAATTACAAGACAAACCACATAAAAGAAAAGTGAGCACATATATATCTGTTTACAAAGAAGATAACCAAAACAAGAACATCCACGTTTTTTTTTTTAAAAGGAATACTTTTTAAAAAACAAAGTGTCACAGTGAACCACCAACAGCCGCTTCTGTCTTGTAAACAGAAGACACAATCACATTACTTTTTTTTGGTTTTTTTTTTTCTTTTTTTCTGAGAACATTACTTTTTTTTGGTTGAGTTCCAACAGACGTGCTCATTTTGAGAGTTGGTGGAAGATTCCAACAACTGAACGCTAAAAGAACAACCATTTCAAAAAGGAATGCCATGGCAATTTTTCCAGCAACAATTTCAATTTAGCTTTCTCATGTTCCAAATAGCTACATTATCTTCAAGAGTTCATGATCACAGCACGAGGTGGAATTGCATGGCAAAGTCACAGCATGAGGTGGAATTGCATGGCAAAGTCACAGCATTAGGTGGAACTGCATGGTAAAGAGATATGAGGTTGTACAAGCATTTCTGCAGAAACAAACCACTTCTACCAAAATCAAATGCTTCTTTACCTTAAAACTTTTCAATAACCCATCAAAAAGACTTAAAAATCTAAACCAAAGTTCGCAAGAATGAACTAATCTTCCAACAGCCAGATCAGTCGTGAGTGAAGCGCGTAAATCGCAACGTAGCCATTATTTAACTTCCCGGTTTCGTTCACTTCATTGTCTCAGTCTTGCTCAAAATAACACCAAAGTGGATAACTGGGGTTAATATTCTACACTTGCCCCTAAAATTTACTACCAAAAAAGCACCCAATATGAACACTTCGGACCCTTCCAGAGCCATAACTAAACCCAATCACCATTCAATAAAATCATACTTCAATTAAGCTAACCATGAAACCCCCTACTTGGCAGCTAACAAAATAAATAACCCAGTAAAAAAACAACAAAAATTTGAATTTTTCACGCTGTATATTCTTCGAATATTTACTATTCAGTAAACAGAATTCAAACGTGATCCAACATATCGTTACTCAGCTCAGTAAATTTATTAAAAAAAAAAAAAATCAAAATTTTAGTTCATTTTTTTCCTGGCAAAACAACAGAGCGAAAAACATGTAAAATTAAAAACTACGCAAGACCAATAATTGAGCAAAATGAATTAGGGATTTGGGGAGTATCGAGTACTCACGACCGAGTCGTTCGTGTCGGGGTTCGAGTCGGGCACGCCGAAACGTTTCGTTCCATTCATGATTGGAAAATTGGGGGTTTCTTCGAAAAGCGAAGAGGGGAAAAAGGAAGGGATTTTAGGGTTTCTTTTCAAAAAAAAAAAAATTGTGCTTCTAGTTCAGGCGCTGTGTTAAAAGGGAAAAAGGGTTTTTTATTTTTTATTTTTTCAATTTTTCATTTTTGATTTTTAGGTTTTTGGAGCCGCTGGATCAGGTGGGGAATGAACTTTGAACTGGGGCCGTTGGATTGGGGATAGTCATGGGGGCTGACAAAAGTCCACGTGGGTCACGTGCTGTTGGAATTATTTAAATGTGCGTGGATGCCCATTCTTGTTGGGCCCACCACCGGCACTAGCAAAGTGGGCCAATATGGGCTGGTTCATGGAAAAGCCTCGGCCTGGGGCCATTACCAGAACAGGCAAATGGGTTAAGGCTTGCCGGATCATCCTCAGCATTTCACTTTGTTTTATGGTTTATGTCAAATTTCATAAATTTAGTTGTGTATATATTGTTACATGGCGAATATATTGACACGTCATTTAAATTTTTTAAATGATGTATTATATACACCGTTAAATGTAATAAAATAAAATATAAAATGTAAAATTAATTCTCTCTATTTCAAGTAAAATGGAGAGGGTCTTATTTCATATTGACCATGCTTTTTCAAGACTATTATGTATTGAGTACTCATTCCTTGTCTAATTGAGATGTATGATGGTTAATGGCTAAGTAAGGACTATTTTTTCTGATATTTAACCCACTTTAGAACCCAAAAAATAAACATAGTTTTAGAGTTAGGATAAACCTAACATGGCCTTAACCTAAGTAAAAAGGTTTTTATTTATTTATTGTGATGTATTTGAGACTCCTCCCCAAACACATTAAGTTGGATTTCTGAGGTGGTTCGAAGGAAATTATTTGGCAAATAGAGGCTCCGTATGTTGAAAATTTTCTTTTATGTCTTTTGTTTTGTTTTGTTTTCTTCAAACAAAAATATTAAGGCTTCGTTTAATACACGTAATTGATGTTTTATTATAAAAATGAATAGTTATTATTTTGAATACTGGATGGTTGAATATAATAATTATTCATATTCCTTAGTTTAGTAATAACACATATGCCATAATTCGAATTAAACCAAACTTACTAAAAAATTCACACAATTTCTTATTTTTCTAAAGCTCAAACTAAAAAAAATAAAAATCAGAAAGGGTTAACCACCCACAACAGAACTCGGGGGTGGCTGCACCACCCCCGAATCACCTCGTGATGGGTAGTGGTTCTATTGGAGTGGCCAAGACCACCATCAACGACACTTGGGAGTGGCCGCGACCACCCCCGAGGAGGCTCTGAGGGTGGTTGCAGCCACCCCCAATGGCACCGAAGGTGGTGCCGCCACCTTCAGGCTATGAGTGGCCACCATTGGGGGTGGTCAATTCAACGTAACTGAATTTATTTAATTTTTTTAAGTTTGAAAGAAAATAAAATTAAAAAAATATATATATAGTCTTTTTTTTTTTTTTTTAACATTATCTATTCCGCGAATCAAACAGGCCTAACAAACAATTCAAATACCAAACACTTACAAAGAGCATGAAAAAAGTATACTAACCACTTTCTGAAAACCTCTTTGAGGAAAACATCGTCTGTCCATGAGATTTTCGTGGCCTCCTTCATGAGTGCCACCAGGGGAGGAGGTATGGCTCGTCCCCATTCTCCCCCCTCTCCCCCTTCTGTTGTCTTCTCTGGTCTCCTTCTCCGTTTTTCATATTGTTTCTCTATTTTTCCTTGGTTTTCTTTTTCTTCCTTATTTTATCTGCAACTTGAAAGTTATATTTACTGCTTTTCGTGTCCCTGATCCACCCACATGCCAACCCTTCGCCACCCGGCCTTTGCTGCTTCAACCGACATCATCCACCACTGCACAAGCACACCACACACCTCAATGGCGCACGCGTGTGATGCACGTGCCATTATTGTTGTTGTCTTCCTTTGGTCCACACATCAAATCTTCGACTTTCCTGCTTCTCCCGCAGCGGATCTGCATAGTTGAAACATTATTTTAGTATGTGGAGATTCCCAGCTTTTTGCTGGGCTCCTTCCTCATCTGACGCCATGACGATGCTTCTCTTCTTTGAATTCGATCCAACAATCTTCAATGCTATGTCCTCGTTGTGGTTTTCCTCTATGGTTGCTGCAGTAGGTGTGGTGATGACATATTTACTTCAGCTTTACCTCCTCAAACCGCTAGTTCTAACAGCCAATCCTATGGAGTGGACCATTCTTTTGGCCAATTCCAATAGTTTTTAGGATTTTTCTTTATATTGTTGTGGTTGTTTTGGGATTGTTGTTGGGACACCATCCCTTTGTTTCTTTTTCTTTTGTTGTAATCTTCCTATTTTCCCATATTGAATAGAAAAAAAAAAAAAGAGCGCATACACATACACACACAAAAACATATTCATATTTATGTCACATCGAAACATTTTTTCACGAATAATGCTAAATGTTTTTCTTGTGTCTTTTAAAAAAATGACGTGACTTTTAAAATTATAATTGGATCAAAATTCAAAAGAGATATATCACAAATCCAATGATGATTTTTTTAAAAAGATTTTAATGTGATATAAAAGCTTTTCTTTAAAAAGATTTTAATTAGTTTGGTTTGTGAAGTCTCTTAACATCATTTATTTTTTAATGAATCACTTTACAACGTGGTATAGAGTTTTCATTCAAATTGGATAGAAAAAAATTTCTCCAACACAGTATATTAAACTGACAACTCCTTTGTAACCCTTACATATAATTCTCATTGCATTTTGAATAGGATTAACAAAGCATTTAATTCTTACATACATTTTATAGACCGAATTAA
Organism: Betula pendula; assembly: GCA_900184695.1. Classification (NCBI taxonomy): domain Eukaryota; kingdom Viridiplantae; phylum Streptophyta; class Magnoliopsida; order Fagales; family Betulaceae; genus Betula; species Betula pendula. The sequence goes on from FXXK01000279.1 coordinate 114,319, forward strand.
AGAAATTTCCTCTTAAACGACCATAGTGACCATCAATTGGTTAAAAACGACATCATCACAATCAATTGGTCCAAAATGACAACTTTTTCTCTTCTAATTTTCCTCTCCTTTACTGGATCTTCCCCTTAATTTAGTATTTTTTTTTCATCTAAAAAATAAAAACACAAGTGGAAAACAATTTCAAACAATTTCCTCATCTTCATCCCGTCTAATCTCGATTTTTTGGTCATAATTAGCAACAAATTGTATTGAAGATTTATGAAATTCAGCAAACCCCCCATGTTAAAAAAATTTGCCTAATGCTTAAAATGGTAAATCATTCCTCAGAGATGAATTTCCATCACAAGTTGCTATCATCTGTATATCTCTCTCTCCCTCCTTTCTCCTCTATGTGTTAGGAACCCCAAATAACAAATTGAAAAACCAAAAAAATAAAAAATAAAAAATAAACTATTTTTTATCTTCATTTTCTAGCAAGTTTACACTTCCTCTACACCACCTCCATTTTCTAGCAAGCTCTTGTCTTCTTTGATGGACCGTCTTCTCTCCTTCAAAACAGTGGATGTCACTGAACTCCTACCCGGCTGTTTGTTTTCAGGCAACATCTTCATTATGATTCCCATGGCTATGAGCAACAGCCCTGTGGCGTGCTGTTCAGTTAATGGCTTTGTAAATATCAAGTATGACAGTAACAGGGTGACTGCCTTTCTAGCAGTTGTTATCTGCATGCCCGCATCAGTCAAAACCCCAAAGGTTAATTCCATGAAAAGTGCTCTTATTTCCATGATAATCAAATATTCCACAGAATTGTAATCATAACGTACAGAACAATTAGGCACAACTATGATAGTTTATGAAAACTAGAAATGAAGAGATGCCCTCAATTAAGACAACAAAAAAGATGTATTTATTCAAATGCCATAAGAAAACGGAGTAGATTGTTAATATTTTTATTTTGAGAATAGAAAGTAAAAGATAGAAAACGAAATTTTTTAAATATGCTTTATTCAAAACCCGTATGGCAGTATCAAAAAGCAATGAAATTTCCCACTAGTTTTAAGTGATTTTCATTATAAAGTAAAGAAATATGTATTTACCATGGCAGTGGTGGCAGCCCCAAAAATGGCAATGAGGGATAAAACAGACACTTGCCCGATGTATGTGGCCATGGCTTCAAACACTAATACCCCGTATACATAAGGATGCTGCAATTCATTCACAAAACATTATAATAATGAGCCCCAAAAACAAAGAAAAATAAAAGACAGAAAATTATCAGAACATTAAATATGAACAATAATGAAGTAAAATAGGGAGAGGTGGCAATTAAATATCAAAGTCTAATCAATCTCTAATCTTAAATTATAAAATACCCACCTTGACTAAGTTGTGAGGTTCTATTCAGCATTAATTAACTAGGTTAGTTGAATCAGTCATTAAATAAATGATTTCTCCAACATTTTTTTTTCAAGTGAGCATAGCGTACACGCTTATATATTAGTTGGCACTAAAAGCAGGATTTGGATCCCCAACTAGCAATCCGAGCAGTAAATGTAAGAGAGTCTCTATGAGTTGTTGGAAATCTATTCAGGAAGATTGGTTCCATAGAAAATTTCTCACATATGCTGTCCAAATTGTTAGGGCAACAAAACTGTTGGAGATCTCAATCTCTAAAAGCATTCCTATAGTATTTCCTAGTTGCAAAATGAAGATAAGAAAGGGGAAAAAAGAAGAAGATAAAAGTACTCAGTGTTCTTACTTGTGAACAAGAATTCCAAGCCCTAAACAGCTCTCCTGTGAGAATCATGGGTGGGACTAAGAAAGGCAACCCAACAACTGTTGAGCAGAATAGCATCTCCGTCTGTAGAAGAAAAACAACACAAAATTATAAGTACAAACAATAACAGTTTGGTTCTTCTGTCATGATTACTTTTGGATTCACAAAACCAAGGGAAGAATGAGTAACCTGTGTGGTATCAGGATTCATGGTAAAAATTGCTTCTTGCAAATTTCCCAGAAAGGCATCCATGATCAGAGCACCCGTTATCATTACAACACCAACAATGCTAAAATTAGGGGATGTCTGCGCATCTGCTAAGGTGAAAAGGATAAGGCCGAGTACTAGAAGCAATGCAGAGATGTATTCATGTAATGGGTATTTCCTTCTCAAGCCAGGAATGAAGGCACCCATTATCATGACAGGCAGGACCTATTTCCCACAAACACAGACACGTATGTTAGAAAAAGAGATGTCATCTTAGATTAGATATTCTGCATCACCCAAATAACATCCAATATCATAAAATCTCCAAAATTAAGTATTATGATTTTTTATAATCATTGCAGAAACGAAGTTGATCAATGACAGAAGCCGAACCCAAAAACTATTATTGCATCTAGCTTTATCAAAATTTAGCATACAAGCGGTAAATAGAGACCAAGACTTAAAAACACAAGTTCCTTCAGCGTTTACCTTTGTGGATTTAAACATGATCTGTGCCGGATAATTAAGAAATGCCAAGGACCCCTTTGTTAATCCATGAGAACCCATCAGAACAGCAGAGAGTTTCACATATGTCTTCCAAGGGTTCACCATTTGCTTAGTGGTGAATCCTTGTAAGGACATGAGTATCAGGTAGACAAATCCTTGCACGAAGGTGAAATACCAACCGTAGCTGGAAACCAAGAGAATAGGTAAATATGCATAAAATTGACTCACAAACCAATGAATAAATAGAAGTCATGTACAGAAGCTAAATTTGCAATGGTAGAAACACCAAATTACCTGAATTTGAGTCGATTATACACGAATTCCTGGTATCAGCCAAAATAACTTGTCAATTCACAGACAAGAAAAAAGTTTTGATTTCAAACCCAAAATCAGAAAACTATTCAAACTATTCAATAACATGTCAATTCACAGTTTAAATCAAGTACCAATAAAACAGTAGCCCAAGAACATAGGAATAAGGATTCGAAAGGCACGTAAAACATAGCACTCACAATCCTGTTTACAAATGTGTAGAACAAAAATTATTTTCTTTTGAGAAATTAAGCGGACAGCTAAAGTGCAAAAAACGTACATCTCTGTTTGGTTACAGAGAAACCGTGGAGAAGAGAAGGGAATTCAAATTTTGGATGCTAAAATTACCCACCATTGAATCCCAAGGAAACAAAAATCAGTAAACCACCACTCAGATATACAGACTACCATATTTTCGAATCCAAAACAACATAAACATACACTTCGTTCTCTTTCCCCACATATTATCAGCAACCAAATAGAGAATACCAAAAATATCAAACACCCAGAAGGCAAAACGACCAATCACCAAAACGAGAAATACCCATCAAAATCAAACCAAAACAACCACAAATCCTCACATAACCATAAGAAAATTAAAATCCCAAAAACAGAGAGGAAGAGACAGAGAGAGCAAATAAAGTCAACTTAGAGTGAACAAACCTCACAAATTCCATTAACGAGGTAGCCAAAGAAGAACCCAGAAGAGCAAATGAGGAATTGCTGCCACATAGACCGATTGGAGAGTGAAATCCCGAAGAGGGACCTGACTTGCTCTTCGTTCTTCATTCTCTCTCCTCCTTGAACAACCCTGACCGTCCGATCGTTTCCACAATCCAAAACACCAACCAAAAGCGTTCAACACTCATATAAGCAAAAATCACATAAAGCAGTTACGCCAGAATCACTTGTTTGAGCGCTGCACGGCGATTTCTATGGAAAAGTCAAGAGAAAAGAGAGGTGGGCTTTATCACATCAAGAAGAAAAGTATCTGAGCCGGCATCAAAAGCTTTTCGGTTACTCTCTCTCCCTCTGAAGCTTTAGAGAGAGATATAGCTCTTTGGGACTTGCCAGCAGGCTTTGAGGCTTGAAGGTTGAAACCAGGAAGGTTTTCACGATTTATACGAAGTTGCAGTGCTGGATGTATACCAAAAGGTCGACTTTTTCAATTTTCCATTATTCGCTTCTCGAGAAATTGTTAGTATGGGATTTGGTAGACTGTGTCATATAGACGAGTCTTTGGACTTTTTTTTTTTTAATTATTATTTATTGACGTGAACTTTCTTTCGGACTTAAAATTTGAAACCATGCTACGGTAGGTGGGTTTAAATGGCTACACATATTTAGTGGAGTAATGCTTGTAAATTGACTAATTTTTTCATTTTTTGAGAAAAGTAAATAGGTTTTAGTTTTTATTAAAAAAATAAAAAATTTATTTCATGTATTTCAGAAAAATATGAGGTAGATGCTTAAGCATTACTTTAAGGTTTAAAAAATAAAAAAAATTTACGTTTTCAACCCGTGAATAAGGGGATGAGTTTTGAAAAACCCACAATTTTAAAGATTACATGTTTTTAAAATTGCACAAACAACATTCTTTTACAGATTTTAACAAATTCTTTAACTGTATTTTTAAGAATCACAATGTTTTCAAACTTCTAAACTAAATGGTAGAGCTAAAACACATAAATGGTTGACCTATATAATTTTATATTTATATTTTGATACGATTCAAACTCAACATGTGATATTTAGGGCCGATTATTTTTTACATAACTCACGAACTCATTACGAAATTAACGAATTAGAGTTTAAGGGTCTGATATGTTTAATAAAATTAATTAGGTTATAATATACTTGTATAATTTTATATTAATGTCTTACCACGATCCAAATTTAAGAAAAGACCACGAATTGTCACACTTTAACTATGCAGCCATGAGTTTGGTACAATTTAAGTACTATTACCGCTATGGATTTGGTTACGATTTAGGTGCCATAAAAGTCATCTTTTATAGAGTCATTGTCAGTTTGGCTTGTACATGCAAATATTGACTTTTAAAATAACACTATTAATATATATTACATTAATGATTAGGATTTTTAAGATATTTTTAGGGTAAACTCTTGATTAAGTCTTTAATTTGTTGTGTTTTTTTAATTTATATGTTGAGGTGGATTATGAACAATTTATTTAAAAACAATGCTTATGATTTTAAGAGTATCACTATCAAACTACAAATAATATTAATAATCTAAAATAATAATCAAATCAAATCAAATTTTAATACATTTAAATCTGATTTGATTCAATCTCTCGAACTATTTAGTACTCTCTCGACCTTCCTATAAATAAAGACTTTTTTTTTCTTAAATTGTAAATTCATCAAATCAATAATAACAAAATGTAGCATTTGGGCTTTATAATATGTATTCAAATCTAATTTGATTAATTTGATTTGATTACAATCAATGCTGAAATCAAATTCCATAATATAAAATCAAATCTCATAATATATTTTAATAATGAGTGCCATATAAATTATCATGTGACAATTCACATTTTAGTGATTGATATGTTAAGTGTCACGTAAATTACCACATCATTTTGTAAAAATTGTAAATGTCATATGAACTGTCACGTAAAAATTTATATTTTAGTGACAAGTAATGGTAAAAATTACATTTTATCCCACAATATTAATATAAAAATACAAATTAATCTTTACATCCGTCATTGTTAAAAAAAATCTATATATCAAATATTGGTAGGGACTTACATCACCTTAACAAATATCAATGAATTATCATGTTAATTTATATGAAAGTTGTCGTAAAAGGTTTAGCCATTCCTTAACAACGCTCTAACTATAATTAATTTCGAAATAAGTATTCAATTGGATCTAAAAAAAAAAAAAACCTCTAATCCTCGGTCATTGTTGTTCAAGCCGGCACGAGATATCGGCACAAGTTGCTGCATTTATCGCTCGCGAGTAGGTGAGCTTACCCAGGTCCCAGTTGGACTGATTCTCTTGAACCACAACGTGTGGACGACACAATGTTAACTGGGGGCAGAGTGGGCCCCCAGTTTGGCTTACGAGGAACTAGGAAATTGCCAAATGCCAGCTACTTCCCGGCGGCCAAGAATACCATTGTCTCTTCTTCAGAATTGTGAAGTGAACATCATTTATTTTCATTCTTAATTTGTACCAAAAAAAGAAAAGAAAAAGCAATCACAAAAAAGCAAAAAAAAAGAAAAAGAAAAAGCAATCAAGAAACTGAAGAAAAGGCTGTGATGGTGTTGTCGCATGTGGGGGAACTAAAGGGAAGAGATGGTTATTGTATGGATTAAGATTTTTGAGATTTTAGTATTTTAATATTTATCATACTATTTTGTACATTCAAAATAATGGTTAAATACTCTCTCTCTCTCTCTCCTCCTCTCTCCTTTTTTTTTTTTTTTTAAAAAAAGAATATGATCATTGTGCTTTGCGTTTTTACCAAACAATTTCCTTTAAAAGGGACTGAAAAGTCTAAAATGATGATGTGTTATTAAACGTTTGCCATATAATATAAATATATATAAAAGAAGTTGTTGTATTTGTTAGAATATTAATTAAATAATTAATTTATAACTTTATATTTGTTTAAAGTTTTAAAATAAATAGTAATTTAATATAATATGAAAATCAAATATAATGAGTTCGAATACCTTTATTATTTTATATGTTAGGTCTCATTTATTAATAAAGAGTATTAAAATTTTAATTAAATAATTAAATTTATTATTTCTTAGTATTGGGGTCCTTGCCATCGATCCTCTTGGAAGATGGTAGAGTGCTAATTGAGCATAAAGGTTGGATGTTAAGGAACTTTATACGATAAAATACCTTTTAGAGGATCATAAATTTATACTTCATAATCAACATTTGGTTAACTCAAATCCTAGTATCGGCCTAAAAAGATAAACAATCCTAATTGAGTAGAAACACCTAGCAATTGGTTTTGGAATGAGAAATGCTACATACTATAATTCTATCCAATAAAACTTATTTGACACTTACAACTAACCATTAGATTAATCGTTGTTAAATTAAAAACAAGATCAAGTGATTTATTTGGAGTGCTACGTCAACTTTGTTAGACAATTATAGGATAAAAATATAGTATTTATATTATTCTTTTGTAATAGAATAATGTTATAAACTACATCTTTATCCTACAAGGTTGACTTGTCACTTACAACTAATTATTGGATTAATCGTTGTTAAATAAAAAACAAGATCAAATGGTTTATTTTGAGTGCTACGTCGATCTTGTTGGATAATTGTAAGATAAAAATATAGTATTTACATTATTTTTTTGTAATAGAGTAATGTTAGAAACTACATCTTTTATACCACAATACTGATATGACAGTCTCAATCAACCTTTGAATCAGTCATTCTTAAGAAGAAAAAAATTCAAAGGTTAATTGTGATGATCACCTTAGCATTATATGGTAAAAATGTGATATATAGCATTACTTATTAGCATAAGAAGAAGGTGACTTCCTATATTAAGTTTTTTTTTTTTTTTTTTTGAAAGAGACTTCCTATATTAAGTTTGTTAGGAAATAGGCACTCTTTAATACTATTCCAAAACATAGGTAAACGACTAAATTTATTGTTTCTATATCAGAGAAAAAAAAATGACTAAATTTATTGTTTCTAATTTAACAAATTAAACTTGTGAAAACTCTACAGAAAATGATAATTTTAATATATTTTATTAGATTTTGGGCTTCTAAGTCAACATTGGTTCAATTAATTTGTCCCACTTTGGGAGCCCAAAGCCTGATCACTAGGATTTGTAGATTTGGGCCGCCAAAGTTCAACTCAGGGACTTTGGGCTGTTTTCCGATTTTAGAATGAGCATCAAGAGCAGTTTTACTGAAGTTGTGCAATTTTCGAATTACAACATCAAATTAGCATTGCTTTTCCATGCTATTGTTAAAAAATTTTGGCCTAAGAGAAAGCTTATACATGTAAAAATCGAGGCAAGTGATCCTAAAAAATTTAAGTGTATAAAAAATAATGGACTTAATCATTTAAATTAATACTTTAACACTTTTTCTCATATATAAATTCAAATTCATTTTTAAATTTATAACATTTTTTTTATACAATATTAAATTATTAGTTAATTCAAAAGTTTAATATGATAGAAAATTTTAAATTTAATCACATAAACTAATATTTTAATACTGGTGATCTAGTGCCTCAACCGTGGCGGCACTAGTAAGGCTTGGATTCTTGGAATTTGGGCTCCATAAAAATGTGCATAAGTGCATAACCATGGCATTGGAAGTCAAAAGAATATTCATTTTGGGAAAGGGAAGTTGAGAGAAAAATAGGAAGTCCCTAGTAATCTGAAAATGTTCACCAACTTTCTCCCTAGTACAAGGGAAAAAGAAAAGAAAAGAATAAAACAAAAAAAACAAAGAACTAATTCGGAGTGCCTGCTCGAGGAGTTGGTCATTCGAAGTGCCTGCTTGAGGAGTTGATCTTTCTCCAAATGACCAAAAGAAGCCAGAGTTGTCCCAATATTTGCAAAAATCCTAGGATTTCGATTTCCGGCAATTTATTGTTCGGATCGTTAGTAATTCAGATAACAAATATGAGAGAGCTTTTATATAATTTATTTGTTTGAGTAGGTGAGCGAGCTGCTCGATATATGTTAAGGCAGATAAGTTTCATAAAGGTTCTCTCACATATACTACCTGAATTACTAGTAATTTAGACAATAAAACTACTGAAAATCTCCATCTCAAATCCTAACCCCACAACAAAAATAGTCTTCTATATATGATCAAAAGAGGTCATCTGACAACTCGTTAAGCAAAGAAGTCCAAACCTCAACCTCAACATCCAAAGCCACCTCTTCTTTTTCTTCAACCAATATCCTCCACTTCCCACCCTTCTCCATGTCCCTAACATACACTTTTCTTCCATCCTGCACCTCCCATCTCTGCAACAATTCTTGAGAATTCCCGATAACCCAATCTTCTGCCGCCTTCAACAACTCAAATTCATTTTCTTGATCAACTCTCTCTCTAAAGAAATCGAACAATAGCTTATCTGCAGTGGATTTAGTGCCATGTGGTGTTGTTTTGACGAGGTTAAGTAATTCTTGAGCCTTCTGCTCTGTTTGGTTCCCTTCTTTATTGTCGGACATTGAACAAGGTTGCATGGGGGATTGAGGAGCTTCATGGTTGAGCTCGGACAGTGAAATGCGTTTTTCTAAGTCCACTGGTTCTAGTTGAGCGAGACACTCAAACCGCCGGAGCTTATGCAGAAGCTTTTTCCTTGTGCCTGTGTCATCACATATCACATTTCTGTCAGATAAGAGCAAGTAGTGATTAAGGTCCGTTTAGTTTTGTAGTTTCAAAACTTGCTAGGCTAAAAAAAAAAAAAAACAGAGTTATTTCAAAATATACAAGTTGGTAAAATTGTGGTTTAGCTTTCAAAATCATCAAGTTTTCTTTGCCTGTGATTGGAAAACATAAATGTTCATTTTTACATTTTCAACCTACAACTCTTTAAAAACGCACTCTCAAACGAGACATTTTTTTGTAATTTTATTTAAAAACACATTTTTAGCATGAAAAATTATAAGGTCAAACGGACTCTAAGCATGTGTTACATATATGAATATCCTATTATTTTACATAGGTTTGAATTGTTAGAGCATTAGTAATAGTTTCTTTTAGATTTTTCTTATATTAAGGAAACTGAGCTTTTTTT